>SNQJ01S0170969.1:0-20567 GCA_010110895.2 Picea sitchensis | reverse complement strand
TGTACTTACTAACTTTCAATCTATAAAAAAATCTTCAATACGTCCTTAAACATATTCATACATGGATCTATATTTATATTGTGGTTCAGAGAGTATATTATTGGAATAAGAAACTCTCACATAACCACCAACAACTTATCATACACAATAGCTCTCTAATTCTATTTTTTGAACTGTAAAATTTTTTCCACGGTTTATTTCATTCTGCCAACACAAGCAGATGTATTCTATCAGCCATAAAACAATAGGACACTCATCTAGAATTTAGTAAGATATATGCTACCAACTATTTTATCGACATAACATTCAACCAGGGAAGAGTAGATGAACATATCTGAACAAGGTGTTGAAACAACAAACAAAACAACCAAGTTCCATCCAATCATAAAACAGAACAACCAATCTACTTGCTTCGTTCACCCCCTAGCCTGACCATGAATCCATGAGGTTGAACTCCAAATGCCTCCTTAGCTATCGTCCTCTTTCAGAATCAGAAAAATGATTCGTGCCTCACACTCAAAAACCAATGTTCATAACAAAAATTGATATTCCTTTCTTTAGCATACTAGGAAGCGTCCTGCCTCCTCCCATATGCTATACATGCAAAAGCATCTTGTGCCTAGGAATTTTCCCCTTGGGAATTTTTGCATCCTTACAAATCCCTGATTTTCAGGGGCTGTCAATGGCCAAATTCCTAATTTTCCACTAGTAGAGTTTAGCCCCGAGATAGTTCAAACATGTTCCCCACTCATGGAGTCATGGTCAGCTAATTTCAACCTGGTTGTTCCATTTGTCTCTCAACAATAAATATAAAATTATTTGTTTTCTTACAAGTTTCATAGTCAAAGAGTTGGTTGGGAAAATCAAATCTTTTCCCAACAGTCATAATAATAAATTACAACAAACTAAATTCCAAATTCAGAATTGCCATACATGGCAATAATTTTTCAATTTAAAATTAACAAAAAATGGAAATAAATTCCTAAGTATTTTCAGACTTCAATAATAATTTATTTTTGGGGATATTACAGTTGGTTTGCTCGTAAATTCAATTCTGAATAGAGAAGACAAAAGAGAAACCCTAGATTGAAAAATGATCTCACTAATTAAAGGTTATGACCACATATATTTTATAGAGTTCAAAGACTCGTTTAAGTATTGTACCAACTCTGTAATAGGTAGCATGTTTTATGTATTTATGTCGCTGGACATTTACTTCTAAGATTATAAAAAAGGAAAGTACTGTAACCTTCTGCTACACTTAATACAATCAGATTTAATGAAAAATACTTGTAATAGTCAATATATATTTTTGTGTTTATTAGATATTCTTATAGCATGGAAATTCGTATGGTAGCAACGTATATACGCATTTCAATTCTAATATTCACTCAAGGTTTCATTGGTGAGTACAATTTAAATATTATTCAAGCGAATATCTATGCATACAGATACAAACTACATATATAGTATATTCTCTATTTATCATGGTAATACTTATGTTCAGGTTATATTTATTGAAATCTATAAACACATACACTGGTATTTCATGTAGATCATGCTTAAGGATAGTCAATGTGTAGCCATCTGCTATATTTTAAGCATGTTTATACTTATATATATATACATACTTATGCCAAATATCCATAATATCAACAACAATATCAAACTCATATCAGATTCACGAACAACTATCACACACAGTAGATTCTTAGTTCTACTCACTAATAAATTTAAACTGTAAAATAAATCTTATTCTAAAATTCGTTTCATTATGCTCGTCATTATCCAGTAAAACAATTCAATGAAACAATAAGTAGAAGTACATATCTGAAAAAAGTGTTGGGAAAACAAATGGAATAATCAAGTTCCACCCAACCATAGAATAGAAAAACCAATCTACTTGCTTCATTCACCCCCTAGCCTAACCATGAATCGATGAGGGATAAATCCAAAACTCTTCCTTAGCTATCATCCTCTTTCAGAATTAGAAAAATTTTCCTTGCCTCAAACTCATAAACCAGTGCTCATAACAACAAGTGATATTCCTCTCCTTAGCATACTAGTCAATGTCTTGCCTCCTCCCATATGTTATATATGCAAAATCATCTTGTGCCTAGGTATTTTCCCCCTTGGGAGTTTTCAGAACTTTACAAATCCTTGATTTCAGGGGATTTCAATGGACAAATTCCCGATTTTCCACTTGTAAAACTCAGCCCTGAGGTAGTTCAAACATGTTCCCCACTCATGGAGTCATGGTCAACTAATTTCAGCTGAGTCACAATTAGTAAATTACATTTAATTAAATTCCAAATTCAAAAATGCCATAAATGGCAATAATTTTCCAAATTAGAATTTGCCAAAAACAAAAATAAATTCCTAAGTGTATTCAGACTTTAATAATAATTTATTTTTGGGGATATTACATCCTTTCCCCCTTCAGTACAACACTGTCCTTAGTGTTTATTCCTTTCTTAGAACAGGGTTTGATAAGATTTCTACAAATCTTCCTCCAATTCCCAAGTGGTCTCCTCAGGACTAAAGTGCTTCCATTGCACTTTTACCTCGGCGATGAATCTATTCCGTAGTGTTATTTCTCTCCTATCTAGAATGGGCAGGGGTTCCTCTTAGAACTCGCCTTATATTTCCACCTGCACCATGTTCCAATCGATCATGTGAGTATGATCATGAACATATTATTTTTAACAAAGAAACATGAAATACATTATGAATTTTCAGATTTGCAGGAAGTGCAAGTTGGTATGCCACGGGTCCAATTTGATCTAAGATATTGAAAAGGCCACAAAACTTGTGCGCCAACTTGGAACAATTTCCTAGATTTAATGAATTTATTCTTTCTTTGACTTTTAAATACACATGGTCTCCAACTTGAAATTCTTGGTGTCTTCTTTTTAGGTCTGTGTTACTTTTTTGTCTATCATGTGCCTCCCTTAAATTTTGTTGTACCTTTCTTACCATATTCTCCATTTCCTGGAGCATTTATGGTCCCACCATTATTCTGTCAACTGGGTTATCCCAACTAATCAGAGTTGTACACTTTCTATCATATAGTAATTCGAAGGGGATCATCTTAGTTGATGTCTGGTAACCATTATTGTATGCAAATTCCACCAAGTGTAGGTAGTCTTCCCACTTACTTGGTTTCAGCCTTATGTACATTTGTAGCATATCTTCCACAATTTGGATTGTTTCTTCAGTCTGCCCATTTGTTTATGGATGGTAGCTTGTGCTGAAATTCAAGTTAGTATTCAACCCTGCAAACAATTCTTTCCAAAACATAGATGTAAATTTTACGTCTCTATTCAAAATCACCATTTTAGGAATACCACGCAATTTAAAAAAAATTGTCATGAATATTTCAATGATGTTAATAGCTTTATCAGTAGATTTTATAGGAATAAAATGTGCAGACTTGCTAACATTATTAATTACTACCATAGTTGAATCATTATGTTTTTGAGTTCTAGGAAAACCTGTGATAAAATCTAGTGATATGGTTTCGCATTTCCATTCTGGTACAGGTAGAGGCTTGTGACATCCCCCAAAAATAAATATTTTTATGTGCTGTAAATTTATTTCTGTTTTTGGCAAATTCGAATCTAGAAAATTTTTGCCATTTATGGAAATTCTGAATTTCAAATTTAATAATTGTATTTAATTATTATGACTATTGGGCAGAGATCTGTTTGGACCCAAGTAACTATATGACTATGACACTTGTATCACAACAGAATAATTATATTAACTGTAGGAGGACAAATGGAACAACCATGTTAAAATCAGTCGACCATGACTCCATGAGTGGGGAACAAGTTGGAACTACCCCTGGGATGATGATTACAAGTGGAAAATCAGAGATTTGGCCACTGGTAGCCCCTAAAAATCAGGGATTGAGAAAAGCTGCGAAAATCCCCAAAGGAGGGAAACGACCTGGGCAAAAATGGATAAATAGCATATGCGACGAGCCAGGACGCTGCCAAGTATGCGGGGAAAGTATTCCTGATCTCTCTTGCTGTTATAAACATTATGGATTGAGTGTGAGGCAAGAAGAGATTGCTGAAATAGAATTGTCTTGTTGTTATGAACATTGTTGAGTAAGTGTGAGGAAAGAGGAGAACTGTTGGAATTGAAGGACACTGATGAGGAAGAGTTTCCAAGTTCGCCCTCATGGATTCATGGTCAAGCTAGGGGGTGAATCGGGCAAGTGGATTTGGCTGCCCTGTTCTATGGTTGGGAGGAACATGGTCGTTCCCTTTGTCTTCCTGCGGATTGGATTCAGATATGTTGATCTATCCCTTTTATTATGAATGGCTATATTTTCATCCGATGTCATGTATCCTGTAAATCTAAACTAGAATAGTTTCCATTCTCTGTTGAATGATTTGATATCTGATGCATTGTATTTGATTAAAAAATGGAGCTGCAACGATTCCTCTTCTTTGTTTATGTTCGTTATGAGAATTTTATGTGAAGGAAATCCGTATATATATATATATAGTTGTAATTCGTTTGTTGGAATGTTCATATCTATCTGCCGAAGTAGATTTACTCGTAATGGAATATGAAGTCCATTTGTAGTCTTACTCTATCTGTCGTCGTGAAGTTCGGAATAAACATCCAAACTTTGGAAAATTGTTCCTCCTGTGAGTAAAATTCTAGATGGATGCACCGTAGTTTATATTCCTATAAGCAAGTAAGGAAAGGAGGAGCTTAACGTCAATAGGGAAGGTCCTCTCGGTAGTTAAACCCCCAGAAAACCAAACTCAGATCCCTCAGAACGTCAAATTATAATTACCAAACTCTAATGGAATGATATTCTTAACTATGTATTTTCATAGATGCACAGATCTAGTACTTTTGACGTTTAAAGAGGCTCTGAGTGGATATTATAGAATTTACCCTATACAAAGAATTTTATCCTTTATGTCCCTCTATGTGTGTAAATTTCCTAAGTCTTTAGGCATTCAGAATTCTGTGAAGTAAAGGTATATCGTACCCTTCCACACCCTCAGTCTCCCAGAAACAAAAGTAATATTTCTCCCAAAAAATGAAGTTTGAGAATACCCGCAAAGGTTAAAGACCAAGGAGTGATGAAACTAGTGTGAAGAATTACAGTAGGAGCTCTCTCTCCCTTTGCGTTTGTTTTTATTTCCTTAACTTTTTGACAGGAACACTTAGTCCAACTTCCCTTTCTCCTTTCAGAGGTTCGTGTATATTGATGTATGGATTCTGAACTCACGAAGTTCCAAATCCTGAAATCCCGAAGCTTCCACTTTTCGCTTTTCAGTTTTTTTCTTTTTCTTCTGTGTTTATGCACCATGTGTTCATAAATCCCAAAATCCCGAAGTAGCGGGTCCCACTTTACCTTTTCGGAACTTTGGGAAATGTCTTGCGTGGTTGTTGACATTTGAAACCTCGAAACCCCAAGTTTCAAAATCCCGAAGTAGCGGGCCCCACTTTACCTTTTCGAAACCTCGGGAAATGTCTTGCGCAGTTGTTGACATTTGAAACCCCGAAACCCCGAGTTCCGAAATCCTGAAATTTCGGGTCCCACCTTACCTTTTCAGAGTTTCGGGATGTGTTTGCGCTATTGCTTGACATTTGAAACCCCGAAACCCCGAGTTCCGAAATCCTGAAATTACGGGTCCCACCTTTCCTCTTTTTCACTTTTCGCGATTTCGAAAGTTCTGGTGTGTAAAGGCTTGGCGTTTGAAGTCACAGGATTCCAAATCCTGAAATCCTGAAGGGGGTATCACCTTTCCTCTTTTTCACCTTTCTCAATTTTGGGAGTTCTGGGGTGTAGAGGTTAGGCTTTGAATACACAAAACTGCGAACCCTGAAACCTTGAAAGGCGGGTCCCACTCGTCCCTTTTCTCTTTTCGCAAGTTGTTGTGAGTTGATGTTCGAGTATTGAAAATCACAAAGTTTGAAACCCCGAAAACCTTGAAATGCAGGTCCCACTTGTTCCTTTCGCATTTTGGAGGTTCCTCATCCAACGGTTGCTACCCTCCTAAGCTTGGGAAGGATCATCCTTAACATCAACAAGGAACTTTATGATCCGACGGTTCACGATATTTCGGTACTTTCCTGATGAATTTTCCACCATCCGTTCCTCTAAAGACATATGATCGTTACCCTCCTGAGTTTTGATAGATCATCCTTAACTTCCACATAGATCTATGTGATCTAACGATCCACTGGATTTCAGTCCTTTTCTCGACAATTTTATCACCGTTTGTTCTCCTAAAGATATCTGGCGAGGAATATTTGGCGTTTTTCCACTGGATCTCAACCCCTGTGAGACAATGTTGCTCTCAGCCTCGTTCTGAACACTTCAAGGTGATATCCTTTTCTCTCTCTGAACAACAGAGACTCCTTCAAGCTAAGTTCGTATTGCGCTCTTACTTTGAGTATGCTGGAAGGGTGCAGGGAATAAGGGAAGGAACAAAATCTGGAGGGACTTTATCTTTTTACCCACAAAAGCTTCTGTTCAAAGTATATTAAATGGGTGTAGTAATACCCTTACGGTCAGAATTGAATCATTCCTGTTTTTTTACATTATAAACTTAAAACGAAATTGATTTATGCCATAAGAATATATATATATTTTTTTTATGGTGATTTTTGAGGTTCATTACATATGGTATCAGAGAAAAAGTTACAACACTGGGCCTGAACAGAGCCACATTAATATCTTAGTATATATATTATAATCTATGAGAAAACTAACAAACCTTGTGAATTGCAAACAAAAAGCATTTATGTTTTTTGTTAAGCAATGGCAGGTCAAGAAGGTGCAGAAATCAGCATGGAAGAGAATCCGCAACAAGGACCTCCTAGAGATCTGAGACAAAACAGTGATGGAAGATCACCCACGGAGATGTTGGAAACAATGAGAAACCTTATAGTTGAACTACAGGTTTTCAAGGCCGACAATGAAAAATTAAAGAAGGCACAGCAGAAACAACAAGAGATAAATGAAGTCTTGTTGCGCAGTATAGTAACCAAGAAAAGCCCAAAATATGATGACCATGAGGAAGAGGTCAGCAAAATGGTCTCCAAGAATTCTGGTGTGAAAACAAAAAAAGGAGACAGTTCGTCTGAAGGGACACCTTCAGTTGAAGACAAAACCATACCAGACAAGAAAAGAAAACAAACAGACCACCTTGAAGGAGAATTTAAAAAGATTAAAAAAACTACTTTTGATGGAGAGTCCAGGAAAGGAGAAGAAGTTGAGGCATGGTTGTTGGACATCAAAAAATACTTCCAAATCTACAACTATTCCAGTAACATGAAGGTCATAATGGCCATCTACAATCTGAAGGGAAAGGCCAGCATTTGGTGGAAGGAACTGAAATTGGCCAAGGGCCTAAAGGAGAAATAGTTGGAATGGTCCGACTTCAAGAAGTATTTTAAGAAACAATACCTTTCTGAGATCTATTATGAAAGGAATACGAAAGAATTTTATGAATTACGACTCAGACAAATTACGATGGATGACCTTATAAATAAATTTATGGATCTACTAAGGTTCGTACCATACATCCGGGAGGATAAGGTAAAAATCCAGCGATTCTTAAGTTGTTTACCACAGTCCAACAAGGATAGAATTGAGTTTGACAACCCCAAATCCTTGAGTGAGTCATTCAGGAAGGCATGAATGTGCTATGACCAGCATAAACAATGGGTAGAGTTTCCCAAGACCTGGAAGGATAAGAAGCAAGATGGAATAAACCAGCAAAAGAAGAGATACCAGCCAACTCCTTATCAAAATGCATAAAAGGGTTTCCCAAGGAAGTATTTTCACTCCAATCATCCGAATATGCAAGGTAGAGGTAAACCGATAAACCTTGGAATGAAGAAGTTTTGGGAAAACTCCCGTGAGCCATTAAAGTGTTGGGAGTGTGGAGAACCTCATCTAAGGAGGAACTGTCCATGTTTAATTGTAGCAAACATAACTGTTGTTCATAATTTGTAGGAAGTCTTGATAGTGGGTGACATGGGCAGAAGTCTGCATCGGATAAATGCAACCATGGATGGTCGACAAGCTGACCACCAGTCCTCAGTGGTAGAGATTGAAGGTAAAATCCTTGACACTCGAATTTCTATTTTAATTGACCCTAGAGCTACGTTAAGTTATATTACTCCTAATGTAGTAGAGTCGAATAAACTTAAGAAACAAAAGCATGAAAAACCTTGGCTTGTACAACTAGCAACAGGGACTAAAAGAAAAGTAGTTAACTTTATTTCTGATCTTGAGTTCAGTTTAGATGGACAAAAGATAAGGACCAATCTGAACATCCTACCACTAGGGTCTTATGATATGATTATTGGGATGGACTGGTTGGAACAACACAAAGCAGTACTAGATTGTTATACAAAGATACTTAGCTATAAAGATAATTTTGGCACTGTTAGAACAACCCAAGGCATACCAAAACCTGTGTCAGTTAGACAAGTTTCAGCGATGCAACTCAAGAAATGTATTAGAAAGGGATGTCAAATTTACGCCATCCAAGTAATTAATCTATTAGAAAAAGAAGATAAGCCCAACTTAGAAGACTTTGTTGTCCTACGTGAATTTAGAGGCATGTTTGTTAATGAGATACTAGAATTGCCTCCTAGGAGAGAAATAGATTTCTCCATAGACTTACTACCCGAATCATCCCCTATCTCAAAATCACCCTACTAAATGATTCTACCAGAACTGACAGAATTAAAAATACAATTATAGGAATTGTTGGATAAAGAGTATATCAGACCAAGTGTTTCACCATGGGGAGCACCAGTCCTCTTTGTGAAAAAGAAATATGTTACTCTAAGACTATGTATTGATTATAGACAACTGACCAAAGTGACCATTAAGAACAAATACCCCTTACCACGGATAAATGATATATTCAATCAAGTTGGTGGGGCCAAGATCTTCTCAAAATTGGATTTACGATCTAGATATCATCAAGTTAAGATAAAGGATCAAGACATAAACAAAACAACTTTTCGAACAAGATATAGACACTACGAGTTTGTAGTCATACCTTTCGGTCTCACTAATTCACCTGCCATGTTTATGTGCTTGATGAACAACATTTTTAGCAAGTACTTAGACAAGTTCGTGGTAGTATTTATCGATGATATTCTGGTCTATTCTAAAACGGAGAAGTAACATGATGAACACTTATGAATAGTTCTGCAAACACTAAGAAAACACAAACTATACCCAAAATTCGGCAAGTGTGATTTCTATCAAAAAGAAATACAATATTTAGGACATTTCATTTCCTCGGAAGGTATTGTCGTGGACCCGGAAAAGATAAAAGCCATTATGGAATGGCCAGTATCTAAGGATGTGGCAGATATCCGATCATTCATGGGAATCACTAGATATTATCGTAGATTTATAGAAGGGGTCTCCAAGATAGCCTACCCTATCACGTCATTACAAAAGAAAGGGACCAAGTTTAACTGGTCGCAAAAGTGTCAAGACAGTTTTAACACGCTGAAAGAATTATTGACATCAACGCCCATCTTGAAGGTAGAAAACCCAAATAAAGACTTCACAGTATGTGTTGATGCAAGTAAGGAGGGGCTAGGCGCTGTTCTAACTCAGGAAGGGCATGTGATTTGTTATGAATCCCATAAATTAAAGGAACACGAGTGAAATTATGTCACTCATGACTTAGAATTGGCAGCAGTAATACATGCCTTAAAAATGTGGCGACACTATATCATGGGCAGAAAATTCTTACTATTGACAGATAATAGCGGAGTGAAATATCTGTTTAACCAACCAGACCTTAATGCGAGACAAGCAAGGTGGCTAGCCTTCTTGAGAAAATTTGACATTGAAGTCATACATATCAAGGGTAAGGAAAACAAAGTAGTAGATGCTTTAAGTCGCAGAATCCATGGGTTATTTGAGATAAATATCAGCAGAGCAGAAAGCGATCTAGAACAAAGAATAAGAACGCCAGGTGTTAATGATGAAAATTACACTAAGATGATGGCGGAATTGAAAAATAGTGTCACAAACTCAGATGAACCGGATATAAGTATCGACAAGGAGGGACTATTAAGATTTAAAAACAAACTTTACGTACCAGATTCAACAGAGCTAAAATTAACTATTTTAGATGAAGTGCATAAGAAACCATACTCTGGCCATGCGGGTTACTAGAAAACAATAACAACACTCAGAAAACTATTTTACTGGCCTAATATGAAGGGAGAAACAACAGAGTACTTGGCTAGGTACCAAGATTGCCAGCAGGTTAAGGTTGAACACCAACATCTAGCTGACCTATTACAACCATTACCAGTACCAGAATGGAAATGGGAGACCATCTCACTGGAATTTATCACAGGTTTGCCTAAAACTCGGAAACAAAATGATTCTATCATGGTTGTAATCGATAAACTCAGTAAGTCTGCACACTTTATTCCTGTAAAGTCTACTTTTAAAGCTATTAACATTGCTGAAATATTCATGAAATAATTTTTTAGACTGCATGGTATTCCTAAAATGGTGATTTCAGATAGAGACGTAAAACTCACATCCTCTTTTTGGAAGGAATTGTTTGCAGGGCTAATAACTAATTTGAATTTCAACACGAGTTATCATCCACAAACAGATGGACAGACCAAAAGGACAAACCAAATCATAGAAGATATGCTCTGCATGTATGTAAGAACAAAACCGAACAAGTGGGAAGACTACCTACACTTGGTGGAATTTGCATATAACAATGGGTACCAAACTTTGGCTAAGTTGAGCCCTTTTGAAATACTGTACGACAGAAAGTGTACAACTCAGATTAGCTGGGATAACCCGACTGACAGACTCATGGTTAGACCAGAGATGCTCCAAGAAATGGAGAACATGGTAATAAAAGTACAACAGTTCTTGAAAGAAGCACAGGACAAACAAAAGTGCTACGCAGATCAGAAAAGAAGACACTTGGAATTTCAAGTGGGAGACCATGTTTATTTGAAGGTCAAATCCCGAAAAAGCTCGCTGAAGTTGGGGAACTGTGCCAAGATGACACCCAGGTTTTGTGGGCCCTTCGAGATACTAACTCAAATTGGACCCGTAGCATATCAGCTTGCACTTCCAGCTAATCTAAGAATTCATAATGTATTTCATGTTTCTTTGTTAAAAAAGTATATTCATGACCCTACTCATATGATTGATTGGAACTTGGTGTAGGTGGAACCCGAGGGTGAGTTCCAGGTGGAACCCTTGGGCATTTTGGACCGGAGAGAAGTAACACTTCATAACAGAACTATCGCTCAGGTAAAGGTGTAATGGAAGCACTTTAGTCCTGAGGAGGCCACTTGGGAATTAGAGGGAGATTTGCAGAAATGTCATCCAATCTGGTTCCAGGAAAGGAATGAACACCGAGGACAGTGTTTTACTGAAGGGGGAAAGGATGTGACATCCCCCAAACATAAATATTTTTATGTGCTGGAAATTTATTTCCATTTTTGGCAAATTCGAATCTAGAATTTTTTTTCCATTTATAGCAATTTTGAATTTCGAATTTAATAATTGTATTTAATTATTGTGACTGTTGGGCAGAGATCTGTTTGGACCCCACTAACTATTTGACTATGACACTTGTATCACAACAAAATAATTATATTAACTGCAGGAGGACAAATGGAACAACCATGTTAAAATCAGCTGACCATGACTCCATGAGTGGGGAACAAGTTGGAACTGCCCCTAGGCTGATGATTACAAGTGGAAAATTAGATATTTGGCCACTAGAAGCCCCTAAAAATCAAGGGTTAAGAAAATATGCGAAATTCCCCAAAGGAGGGAAAAGACCTGGGCAAAAATGGATAAATAGCATATGCGAGGAGGCAGTACACTGCCAAGTATGTGGGGAAAGGATTCCTGAGCTCTCTTGTTGTTATGAACACTGTGGATTGAGGGTGAGGCAAGAGGATCTTGCTGAAACAAAATTGTCTTGTTGTTATGAACACTGTTAAGTAAGTGTGAGGCAAGAGGAGAACTATTGAAATTGAGGGACACTGCTGAGGAGAAGTATCCAAGTTCACCCTCACAGATTCATGGTCAGGCTAGGGGGTGAATCGGTCAAGTACATTTGGATACCCTATTCTATGACTGGGAGGAATGTGGCCGTTCCCTTTGTCTTCCTATGGATTGGATTCAGATATGTTGATCTATCCCTTTTATTATGAATGGCTATATTTTCATTCGATGTCATGTATCCTGTAAATCTAAACTAGAATAGTTTCCATTCTCTATTGAATGATTTGATATCTGATGCATTGTATTTGATTAAAAAATGGAACTGCAACGATTCCTCTTCTTTGTTTATGTTTGTTATGAGAAATTTATGTGAAGGAAATTTGTATATATATATATATAGTTGTAATTCGTCTGCTGGAATGTTCATATCTATCTGCCAAAGTAGTGTTACTGGTAATGGAAGATGAAGTCTATTTGTAGTTTTACTCTATCTGTCATCGTGAAGTTCGGAATAAACATCCAAAGTTTGGAAAATTGTTCCTCCTGTGTGTAAAATGCTAGATGGATGCACCGTAATTTATATTCCTATAAGTAAGTAAGGAAAGGAGGAGCTTAAAATCAATAGGGCAGGTCCTCTCGGTAGTTAAACCCCCAGAAAACCAAATTCAGATCCCTCGGAGCATCAAATTATAATTACCAAACTCTGATGGAATGATATTCTTAACTATGTATTTTCATAGATGCACAGATCTAGTATTGTTGGCGTTTAATGCATTTATTTAAAAGAGGCTCTGAGTGGATATTATAGAATTTACCCTATACAGAGAATTTTATCCTTTGTGTCCCTATGTGCATGTAAATTTCTTAAGTCCTTAGGCATTCAGAATTATGTGAAGTAAAGGTATATTGTACCCTTCTACACCGTTAGTCTCCTAAAAACAAAAGTAATATTTCTCCCAAAAAACGAAGTTTGAGAATACTCGCAAAGGTTAAAGACCAAGGAGTGATGAAACTAGTGTGAAGAGTTATAGTAGGAGCTCTCTCTCCCTTTGCGTTTGTTTTTATTTCCTTAACTTTTTGATAGGAACACTTAGTCCAACTTCCATTTCGCCTTTTGGATGTTCGTGTATATTGATGTATGGATTCTGAACTCATGAAGTTCCAAATCCCGAAACCCCGAAGCTTCCACTTTTCGCTTTTCAGTTTTTTTCTTTTTCTTTTGTGTTTATGCAGCATGTGTTCGTAAATCCTGAAATCCTGAAGTAGCGGGTCCCACTTTACCTTTTCGGAACTTCGGGAAATGTCTTGCACGGTTGTTGACATTTGAAACCCTGAAACCCCGAGTTCTGAAATCCTGAAGTAGTGGGTCCCACTTTATCTTTTTGGAACCTCGGGAAATGTCTTGCGTGGTTGTTGACATTTGAAACCCCGAAACCACGAGTTCTGAAATCCTAAAATTTTGGGTCCCGCCTTACCTTTTCGGAGCTTAAGGATGTGTTTTCACTATTGTTTAACATTTGAAACCCCAAAACCCCAAGTTTTGAAATCCTAATATTATGGGTCCCACCATTCCTCTTTTTCACTTTTCGCGATTTCAAAAGTTCTGGTGTGTAAAGGCTTGGTGTTTGAAGTCACGGGATTCAGAATCCCGAAATCCCAAAGGGGGTCCCACCTTTCCTCTTTTTAACTTTTCACGACTTCATGAGTTTTGGGGTGTAGAGGTTAGGCTTTGAATCCACGAAACTCTGAACCACGAAACCCTGAAAGGCGGGTCCCACTCGTCCCTTTTCTCTTTTCGCAAGTTGCTGTGAGTTAATTTTCGAGTATTGAAACTCGCGAAGTCCGAAACACCGAAAATCGGGAAATGCGGGTCCCACCTGTTCCTTTCGCATTTCGTAGGTTCCTCATCCAATGGTTTCTACCCTCCTAAGCTTGGGAAGGATCATCCTTAACATCAATGAGGAACTTTATGATCCGACGGTTCACGGGATTTCGGTACTTTCACGATGAATTTTCCACCGTTCGTTCCTCTATAGACATCTGATCATTACCCTCCTGAGTTTTGATAGATCATCCTTAACTTCCACACATATCTATGGGATCTAACGATCCATTGGATTTCAGTCCTTTTCCTGACAATTTTATCACCGTTCGTTCTCCTAAAGATATCTGGCGAGGAAGATTTGGCGTTTTTCCACTGGATCTTGACCGGTCCGAGATGATGTTGCTCTCAGTCTCGCTCTGAACACTTCAGGGTGATATCCTTTTCTCTCTGTGAACAATAGAGGATCCTTCGAGCTAAGTTCATATCGCCCTCTTACTTTGAGTATGCTAGAAGGGTGCAGGGAATAAGGGAAGGAACAAAATCTGGAGGGACTTTTTCTTTTTACCCACAGAAGCTTATGTTCGAAGTAGATTAGATGGGTGTAATAATACCCTTATGGTCAGAATTGAATCATTCCTATTTTTTTACATTATAATCTTAAAACGAAATTGATTTATGCCATGGGATATATATATATATTTTTTTATGGTGATTTTTGAGGTTCATTACAAGGATGCAACAGGCCGGCTGGATGTTGGTTCTCAACCTTCACCTATTGACAATCTTGGAATTTAGTCAAGTATTCTATTGTCTCTCCTTTCATATTAGGCCAATAAAATAACTTCCTTAGTGTTGTTACCCTTTTTTGGTATCCAAGATGACCAAAATATGGTTTCTTGTGTACTTCGTCCAAAACTATTAACTTTAATTCAGCAGACTCTGATATGTATAACCTGTTTTTGAATCTAAGTAGACCATTTCTGTCCAAAATCAAATCTGTCCTGTCTAAATTTTCTACCTTATTTTGTAAATCTGTCACTGTTTTATTGTATTTTTCATCATTATTACTTGCAACCTTTATCCTTTGCTCAATATCTCATTTTTCCCTGCTAATGTTTATCTCAAAAAACCCATGAATTCTTCTACTTAAAGCATCTACCACTTTGTTTTCTTTACCCTTGATCTGTCTTACCTCAAAATAGAATTCCCTCAAGAAGGCCCACCATCTTGCTTTCCTTGCGTTAAGGTTTGGTTTACTAAACAAGAATTTCACACCATTGTTATCTGTTAGTAACATAATTTTTTTGCCCATTATATAATGTCACCACATTTTTAATGCATGGATGACAGCTACTAATTCCAAGTCTTGAGTGACATAGTTTCGTTCATTCTATTTTAGTTTTAGGGACTCTAAACAAATATGATGCAAACCCCCAACCCTCAAGCCGAGATCCGCATAGGATCATTCTTCTTTGAATCCACAAAACTGAATTAGTTCTTTCAGGCCCTCATCGGAACCCCATGAATTCGATCCATAGGTCCTTCCATGAAAACCCCACCTGTGCAAACATGCACCAAGTGCGAGTCTTCAACCCATGCGACCACGACATTGTGGTTGTACCAGGATTTCGGGTACCGGGAGTTTACAATGCAGTGACCCAATCAACTGCCTCCTCTACTTTCTGAACCCCGAAATGATGAAATACCAAAAAGGGTACTATTATGAATGCTTTTGGGATTTCACAATATTGCAAGTCGAGACTCCACGTCTCCTGACTCCTGGCCTCTTGAGCACCCGGGTCCCGAAATGATGAAATGATGGTCCATGAAAAAATGTTATTGGCTTTCGCAATTTGGGAAACCATGATGCAAGTGTTCCCCCTATTCTCTGTTTTTTCAATCCCAGGTGTCTGAATCCCCAAATTCTCGAAATGATGAAATCTACCCATGACCACGGTCCACTTTTCAGGATTTTGAAATTTGCGATTTTGTGATTCCGGTTGCAGACAGTTCTTGGTCCTTCGATCTCCCTCACCTCGAAATGCCGAAATGTCG
The DNA here is from genome assembly GCA_010110895.2 of Picea sitchensis. Lineage (NCBI taxonomy): Eukaryota > Viridiplantae > Streptophyta > Pinopsida > Pinales > Pinaceae > Picea > Picea sitchensis. The sequence continues at coordinate 4,668 of SNQJ01S0170969.1, read as the reverse complement.
AAATGCCGAAATGGCTACTTCCTCTAGGACCACAACCCTACTCCAAAGTCATGTCGTGTTTCACGACTTCGGGGTTTTCAATGCAAAGTTCCCTAGCTCCTTGTCATCGGGATTGCCGAAATGCCGAATTCTGAGATGTCGAAATGTCGAACCCCTCTCCAAAGGTAATCAATAGCTCCTGATATTTTTGAGATTTTGCGAACCCGAAGTTCACGATGCAGTGACTCCGAAATCTTTTGTCACGCCAATGCCTAAATTCTCGAAATAAGAGTTCGTTCAGGATCTGACAGCTCACGGTATTTCGACACTTCTCCACTAAGTGTTCTCGCCATCCATTTTAGCTCTTCTTCTGAGCGACCTTCCAGAGGTTAAACTCCATGCACCTTCCTCTAGATCCAATGGCTATCAGTCCTTGGCACTAGATCTGATGGTCCAGATCTAATCTTTTGTACTCTCTCCTCCTGTTGACTAGACATGAAACTCAATGGTCCAGATCTTGTCCCTTCAGCTGATCTAACGATAGATGTGCTTTAACTTGAACATGGTCTTCTTCCTTTCCCTTGGAAGACTTCTTGCTCCAAAAGGCCTCAGCCTTTATCTCTGTTGCGGAGACTATAAACTTCGCGCCCACCTGTATTCTAAGAGCATTGTCCCTCCTGAGTTGTGTTCACCTTGAAACCTCAAAAAGGTGTCTCAACCTTTGCACTCTTTGTAGGGTCCCTGCACACAACTGTGCTATCTGTCCTGAGATTTTCCTTCTCGAACCCCTAAGGGGTTCACCCTTCTGCGTCCTCAAAGGGAAATTTGGTGTCCTCCTGAGGACCTTTTTCTCAAGCCCTCCTTTCTAAGCTTAACAGAGTATTCAGTAACTTTGGGAGTGTCTCTCCTTGACACTTCTCTTATCTTAGAACTTGAAAGAGAGTTCTTCTCAGTGCACCCTATGCAACCGCTCAATGTGCCCCTGGCAGAGTTTCCACAGAACCCCCAGTGATTATGTTATCTCTGTGCCTCCCTTTGCACAATCTTACCTCCAAGGTGTTCAACAACCTTGAGGGTTATCCCTTGGTATAATACTTCCTCTGGTGCACCTTCCTGGCATAACTCTGTCCAAATTCCACAGAATTCAGAAGTGCACTCTATGCACTGGCTCAATGCATTCTGTGCATTTTCTCAATGCCCTCTTGGTAGAGCCTTTAAAGAATTCTCAACAATTCTTCTTCTCCTCTCTGTCCTCTCCTCTTCATAATTCTTCCTTCAGGGTATTCAACAACCCTGAGGATTCTTCCATGAGTTAATGATTTCAACTAGTGCACCCTCCTTGCACATCTTTTTCTAAAATTCCACAGAATTCAGAAGTGCACTGGCTTGCAGAACCCGTGGTATTCTGTCATGCAACCTCTTGTATGAAGCCTCAAAGAACCCAAACCTGAAATCAAAGAACTCATAGATAGCAAAATCTACCTATCCCTACAAATGCACATCTAACATACATCTACAACATATCATCAACACATAAAGACATTCATTCACGAACTCACTAACACATGAGCAACAACATGCAAGAAAAACTACTCTGTATTAATATGAAATGCCTCTTTACAATGTGTTCGAGCTCGAACTGCAACAAAGTCTCGGCTCTCCTCTCTTCTCCCTATTCTTTCTATTCTTCTCTACATCTTCTCTTCCCCTCACTAAATGTAGATACAAAGAGGTTCTTTTTACAAAGAGGGGTTCCTCGAGCTCTTCCCTCCATCCTCACCAACTCTCATTAATTTACATTCAATTACATTGAATGGATGTCTAGTCCGAATCGGATCTAGATCTCAGCCTTACAACTATTTAAGGCAACCTTTATCTAAGCCTACACACATGCATGGATTTTGGCTCCACGAGCCTTACACTCATTTAATACAATTTTCAAATTTTGAAAAATGAGAGGGTTGCGCCTCTCTCGTTCGATTAAATGCACATTGGGTGTTCTAGCGCTTAGCTGGCTTGGAGCGATGCCCCTGCATCATACTCCTCTGCTGTGAAAAATTCATGAGCTCCTGCTCATGAGCTTCCCAGCATGGTTGTTGAAATCGACCTAGATCCCAAACAGTTCTCTAGAGTTGTCCATCTGCTCCACTGTTTCGCTGCTACTGCTGCATCTGCTGCCCTACTGCTATGGCAGGGTCTCCTCTGCTCATCTTCTCTTTGTTGACCACTTATGTTGATCTGATCATCAGCCTTTTGATCTCCTCAATCATATCATCCAGTCGATCTAGTGGTTGTCTCTCTTTATGCAGTCTTCTCCAGTGCACTTCTTCGTCCTTATAAGTGGGAAGATCAACTAGATCTCCCATGCCATCTTCTTCCTCTATGGCCTCAGCTTGCCACCCTGCAGTAAAATTCAGCTCTGCAGTCTTATCTTCTTGACTGACCTACTATTTAGTCACCTTCTCTGACAGACTTGCTTCTTCCATTTCTCCTTGTGCTGGTTGAATTCAAGCTTCCTCCAGCTACTCCTCAGACTGGAATTCTTCTTCATCTTCTGCTACATGCCTCAACATTACAATCATCATCGTTTGTTCAGCTCCCTGGCTGAAATTTCTGAGCCATTCCTCGGAATTCTCCTCTGCTAACATCTGCATGATTGTCTACTCATTATAGTCATTTGTTGGCTCTGTATGGTTCAACCAATCCTCCAGAAATTCTAGCTCCTTCTCCCATGGAGTGAGCATCTCAATTGTGTCCTCCTCTTCTTTAACAGTCACAGCTAGTTTTCCTTCTGTTGTTGTTGCACCTGCAACATCTTCCCTGGCCTCGTCTTGGATACTTGGTAGGAATACCTTTATCCCTCCAATCATCAGAATGCTCTTCTGATCTTCCTTCTGGATGGTGCAAGTTTTTCACTTGTCATCATCTTGATTCACATGGTCTGCAAAACCACATGAAACTTCACTTCTCAGGATTCCTTGCTGACCTGAACTCACTCTTGACTCCCTAATACTTTCAGACAGTCTCATATCCTCTCTCTTGCCCTCTTGGAAATATGAAGTTTCTCCTCTTCCTCTACCCAAATGGTCATCTATGAGATCTTCCAGTGATCTCTCCTCCTCATGATCACTGATATTTCTCCTAGCTTATGGTTCACATGCATGGACCATCTCCTTTGTGGCCCTGAGGATTTTCACATACCTCAACAATTCCTTCAATAGCCTTCGTTGTCCTCTGGCCAACAATTTCTTGACTGACCACTTTTCTTTCCTCCTTAAAGGCCATTCATACACCCAATGTGTCTTTGCATCCTACTGCACCCACAGTGCAAGCTCTTCCATCCTTGCCCTTCTCTTAGTGAGTTCCAAATCCATCTCTGGATTTTTCTTCTGCTTGCGGTCTTCCTTGTGACCACTCCCATGGCCTTCAGTAGCCATATTTCTATTCCTGCCTGCCCTCCTAGAAAATTTGTTGTTGTCACTCTGCAACCATGAGTTCTTCAAGCCTTTCCTCATAGTCCTCCTGACTGTCTATTGACTATGGCGTATCTGTAAACAATCACCAGAGAGCTTCAACACTTTGTATTCTTCTTCTTCTACTCCCTCTGCCTGAAATATATAGACAAAATCAAGCTCTGATACCACTTTATGCATATCAGAGTATTTTCTTTATCTACTCTGCCTCCCTCTGCCCGTAGTATACAGACAAAAAGTGGCTTTGATACCAAACTGATGCAGACCCCCGACCCTCGGGCTAAGATATGCACAGGATCATTCTTCTACGAATCCGCAGAACTGAATTAGTTCCTTCGAGCTCTCACTGGAACCCCACGAATTTGATCCACAGGTCCTTCGACGAAAACCCCACCTATGCAAACATGCACTAGGTGTGAGTCTTATACCCATGCGACCATGATGTTGTGGCTGTACCGGAATTTCGGGTACAGGGAATTTACAATGCAGTGACCCAATCCACTACCTCCTCTAATTTTCGAACCTTGAAATGACAAAATATTGAAAAGGGTTCTATTCTGAATGCTTCCAGGATTTCGCGATATTGCGAGTCGAGACTCCATGTCTCCCGACTCTTGGCCTCTTGAACACCGGGGTCCTAGAATGCCGAAATGAAGGTCCATGACAAAGTGCTACCGACTTTCACAATTCAGGAAACCGCGATGCAAGCATTCCCCCTGTTCTCTGTTTTTCCAATCCCCGATGTCTGAACCCCCGAATTCTCGAAATGCTAAAATCTACCTGTGACCATGGTCCACTTTTCAGGATTTTAGAATTCACAATTTCGCAATTCCAGTTGCAGACGATTCTTGGTCCTTCAATCTCCCAGACCTTAAAATGCCAAAATTCCAAAATGCTGAAATGTCTGCTTCCTCTGAGACCACATCCCTACTCCAAAGGCACGTCACGTTTCACGGCTTCGGGGTTTTCAATGCAAAGTACCCCAGCTCCTTGTCCTCGTGATTGTTGAAATGCTGAATTCTGAGATGCCGAAATGCTGAACCCCGCTTCAAAGGGGAATCAACGGCTCCTGATATTTTCAGGATTTTGTGAACCGGATGTTCACGATGCAGTGACTCCAAAATCTCTTGTCACGCCAATCCCCAAATTCCTGAAATAAGAGTTTGTTCAAGATCCGACGACTCACGAGATTTCGCCACTTCTCCATGAAGTGTTC
>SNQJ01S0170968.1:0-16197 GCA_010110895.2 Picea sitchensis | reverse complement strand
TATGTGTGTGTGTGGGATGAAACATTTATGAAAAGAGAAAATAAGTACCATCTCACCAAATATGGGAGTTCACACATCATCAAGTTCACCCGAAGGAAAGTTACCTCTCTAGTAAGGAAAAAAAATGATCACTTCTAGTAAGAAGTATGCATTTATTTCCTTAAGAGAGCCTTAGGAATTCGAGGAATATTTAAGAGTAAATGCATCCCTACAAAGATGTACAAAAGAGAAGAAGCAACAATTGGAGGATTTATTGTAGGTATATAGGGGAGTGTTTTAGGACCCTAAAGTCCCTCCACCTTATCGGAAAATGGAGCATAAGATAAAGTTTCTGCATGAATCCCCATTACCAGGCCCCGATACACCTATATTATTATTGTTATTATTATTATTATTATTGGGTTGGATGGATAGTATATTCTAGAATCATATTAACCAAAGAAACAACTACATCAAGTGCTAGATCAAGTAGTAATTTAATGAATTACTTCACCTTTAGTGTCAGTTATCATCATAGTACTCAGTAGTAATTTAATGAATTACTTCACCTTAGTGTCGGCTATCATCATGTTGCCTAATAAGGATGGGACTTGGTAAATGTTTATGGAATAAGGGGGTTTGAATAGGGTCACACTCTCAAGAATTGGTACCCTCTACATATGATTGACGAATTGTTTGATCGACAACAAGCCAAGTACTTCACTCATGTTGAATCAAGATAAATCTAGGTTCATGTTAAAGTTGAACATATCTCCAAGACCACCTTCAAGAAAAGGAAAGATATATGTGAATGGTTGCTCATACCTTTTGTTGTTTTATGTAATGCAACAATTACATTTATGGATTTGGTGAATGATGAGTTGTGTCCCTATTTAAATTAATTTGTAATAGTGGATTTGGATGACCTATTGGTTTATATCCCTACCCACAAGGAGTATAGATCATGAAGTGATCAGGAAGTAGCTAGTTCCTACTATATTCAACAAATTCAAGAGATTTTTTTTGGGGCATAATAGGTTGTGGTAAGAGTTTCTAGTGGTGAGTATCTTTTATGCAAGGAGGTAAGCCAATATGATATCATTTGGACATGTTTAATTGTGAGATGTTTCTTATTTCATTGAATCTAAAGAAGGATTTGTAATTGATATTGAAAGCATAAAACCATTTCACAATTAATGCTTCCACATAGTAAGAAACAAATGTAATTTTTTTTAGAAAGGTTAACTTTTCTAAAAAAAAATCTATTACCTATAAGATTGTCAAACCATTGCAGAAAATGATTAAGTACAATGTTATTTTTAAATGTAAAAAAGTTTAAAAGGATTTCTTCGAGAAGATTAGGACTATAGGAACTTGATTTTGATAAGGATTATTTTCTTATACTTTTGCATCTTATTATTTGTGGCCATTGTTTTTACTCAAAAGAATGAAAAATAAGGTGAATATCCAATTTCACTTTTCAATACAAATCTATAAAGTGTTGATTTAAAATATGCTTCCATTAAATAAAAATGATTATGTTTTATATAGGGTTGTTAGATACTTTAAATTCTATATTTTAAAATGTTAGACTAGTTTGATTGTGACTTAATATCCTATTTTCATATTTTTGTTCATAAACAAAATAAGAATAATGGAGAGGAAACGATGATAATAATTTAGGAATATGATTTAGAATTCAAATTTCATAAAATTGTAAAAGGGTAAGGATTATGAAAACTAGTAAAAGAGTCAAATGATTGTTTTTGTTTATTTGAAAAGGATGAATATTTTAAAACTTAAATCTCAGAAAATTGTACACGAGTAAGGATTATGCAAACTAATAAAAGACTCAAATGATTGTTTACTTGAAAAGATGAAGTAAGGTGTGAAAATGAATTTGATATAATATCTTATGAAATTCCTTTTATCTCCAATCATTCCTACTCATGGTATGTTGATATAAATTATTATTTTCATCATGGTACTTGTGCTAATCATTTGGATTCAAAAAGAAGAATCCAATTAAGATTTAAATTTACATTACTATCATGATATTAATAAATATTTTTCTAAGAAATTACCATGGTTGTTGGATTACTAAGAGGGGTGAAACAATAATAGCATAATTATAATCATTTTTCTAAATAATCCAAGTGTTATATCAATGTAGAATTATTATCCAATAATGAGCAATAAGAAATGAACAATCACATACATACACAATACACCAATGTTTTTACGGAAACCCAAATTGAGAGAAACCATGTAATATTTTTCTTATATGTCTTGAAGAATTACATTCATTGGAGCACCAACTTCCTTTGTTTCTGCATATCACCTAGAAGGAAGGGGCTCCAAACCCCTAGTTTCTAATAAACGTATGGGAAGTCTAACTCTCCAATTCTCCTCACACAAACTTAAGGAGGCTACGTTCCATAATTTATAATGACTACAACCGAAGTTGGATACAACCACTTGTTCTTGCCCCCGCCCAACCACCACCCGCCATGTATAAAAGTATAATGATGGAACCACTGTCACACTATCACTATGTGATACCTATACCCCGATGTAAGCATGTACAAATAAACCTGAACCAAACAACCTACACCAAACAAACTATAACAACCTAAACCAATAACCTGTAATCAACCTATACCATAAACAAGTGCATCAACCATGCACCAACCCGTAATTCGTAAACAATATGTAATCAACATGTACCATAAACAAGTGCATCAATCATGTACCAAGTATGTACCAATCATGTGTCAAATCATCAACTACTTGTCTCCATCAATATGTACCAACATCATCAACTATGCACCTCATGTATGTAAGTCAACTCATCAACTACTTGTCTCAAGCATGTACCCAACTAGGGTACCTCAACCAAAATCCCTCTATCAATCTCATCATCCAAATATGATTTGTAACTCAGAATAGACCCGTGTATATAATCCAATACCTCGCAAATATTCCTTAACTCTAATAACAAGAGACTAGCATTTCATCAAACATTTCTTTATTAGTCTCAATAAGACTAGTTTCTGATTAGCTAACAACCCAAACTTGAAATAATCATAACTGTGTGGGCTAATGTAATGAATAAAGATATGAACTGGATACACAATGTTCTTCAAGCAGGTTGTGAAATTCCTCCAGTGTCACTACTTGTAACCTCTAAAGAGAGCATATGGGAAAATGACACACCTTGCTAATGTTTGGCTTATTCTAGAGGGCAACATTGTAGAGTCCACCCCACATATAATGTTTATTGAATTGATCCTGAAACTGTTACAAAACATAGTAAAACTATAAAATAAACAATACATTTGGTATTATCAATTTGGATCTCATATGAAGAAGTTATGACTTTTTTACCTAAAACACTTATTTTTGACTAGTTTCAGACTAGCCACAAACCCTATTTTCCACGAGTGTAAACTCCAAAAATACAAGCACCCACAAGATGATTTTTTTACCACGTATACTGCATATGTTTCAATGTCATATCAATTTCACAAATAAATCATTCTAGAAAAAAGTTATTGCAAAATGGTGAGATGTCCCTAAAACATACCTAGAAAGCATCATCAAAAGAATTTATCCTTCCTGAATTCCTCTTTCTTCACTCTTCCTCATAAATTCATGTCAGATATCCTTGGTTACCTAATACACCTATATGTATTTAATATGCTCAAGTTTCTAAAATGAGAGAACCTTGCCACTTATTTATACTCTACAAGTAGCTCCTTAAAAACATCTCTAGGTCACTTTGGTCGACTTAATTTATCTCTAGGCAACCCACTCTTAATTTCTCTCCATTAAATTTATTATTTAAATAATTTATCGTCTTCTTACTTTGAATTATAGTACACTCATAACTTCACTTTAATATTTACCTCTAAAAGCTCTTAGACCACTTTGACTAGGGTGAAATCATGAAGCTGGGTTACCCTCTACGACAATGAGTCCTTAAAATTCCTAAAAACACATTATTTCTAATCAACTAATAATATTTTGGCTGAAAGATAGTTCAACCAAACTATCTTTCAACCGAAAACACATTGTCGGATGGAAAAAATCCACCCGACTTAATTTTTACACGCAAATCAAGGGCCCCGTAATGGCTCCGTTCAATTTGACATTTATTTTTTCGGCAGAAAAATAGTTCGGCCGAACTATTTTTTGGTCGAAAAATAGTTCGTCAACTCCTTTTGGCCTAACATTTTATTCAACAAGATGGTTTTATATATGAACAACACTTGAAGTTGAATTTTTTTCAAAATTTTCATGTGGTAAGCATTTGCAGTCGCGTGAGCGCAGGGAGGTTTTCGTGAGCGCATGGAGGTTGTCATGACCTCAAGTAGCAAATAATGAGCTAGCGAGGTCGGAGCGCTAGGAGTGTTTTCTTTCTATGAGCGTAGGGAGGTTTGGCCGAGGTCACGAGAGGTCGTGGAGTGCAACGGACGGGTGCGCAACCGAGGTCGTCGGGAGGTCGTTGTGTATGCAAGAGGTAAGTCTCTAAACCTGTGTAATATTTTTTTAAAATCTTTGTAATATATCTATTTTAAATCTATGAGGAATATATTCCTGCTTTTAATCTATGTGTAATATATTAATGCAGATATTGGCCTGCTTTTATACATATGGCCTCTATTTTATATACCTACTCGTTTTTATATATTGGCTCTATTTTTATATATTCATTTTATATATGGCTCTGTTTTATATATTGGCTCGTTTTATATATATATATAAAATGAGCCAATATTATCACAGATAGATAAAATGTATTACATATGCATATATACTGCATATATATTGCCTGCTTTTACATATTCAAGCTTTTATATATGGCTTTGTTTTATATATTGGCTTTGTTTTATATATGGCTCTGTTTTATATACACAGATATATATGGCTCTGTTTTATATACACAGATATATATTGGCTCGCTTTTATATCCACATACATATATCCGCAGATTTATTTGTTTTAAATCTATGAGTAATATATTCGTTTTTTAATCTATGTGTAATATATACACAGATATTGTCTTTGTTTTATATATGGCTATGTTTTATATACGCATATATATATTGGCTCTGTTTTATATCTGCAGATGTATATGGCTCTATTTTATAATGCATCCCACATATTTTGTGTTTATCATGTAATTAGGTATTGTACCACATTAGTTTAAGTCCCTAGATTCAATTAAAATACTAGCAATTAGTTACTGAATTGATAAGACTATTTTTGGATGTTTTATTGCACATGGTTGTAAGTAAAAAGCAATTTCAGAACTTGAAGAGATGGCTACAATGATGTAGGAAAATTCCCTTCATGAACTATAGGAATTCCACTAAAAGAAAAGACTTTACTATGTTTATAATACAAAATTCTTCCAATTTTGGTCTAGTTACTATTACTAATTGATGAAATGAAACTTAAAAAAAATAACTCTACAAGCTAATTATGTAGCATGCAAATGCAATCCTAAACTAAAAATAAATCCCAACCAAGGGAAAGAACAAGTCAATGGATACAAGATATAAGTGAAATAAATGCAATGATAACCAAAAAATAGTTTATAGAATTATACACACATAAGTTTTAGATAGCCCAATGCAAATGCATGATAGCCTAACATTTAAGAAACAAACTATAATATCAAATCCAATGATTGAAACCATTTTAAATAAAAAGTAAGATAACATGAGAAACACAAAATTAGTCTATAGCTCATAAACCAATCTCACAAGAATTCTAATGATAAAAAAAAAAAAAAAAAAATACAAATGTAATTGATCACTCCAAAAAGGCCAATGGGATTCTCATATTAATAAAAAAAGTAGTTTCATACAAGTTCGAACAAACCCTTCTCACATCATGTTCATCTTATTTATACAAAAGCAAAAGCATTAAAATAAACTATTTTTTTTTTTTCTTCAATTACTTGGACTTGCATATGACTCATTATTAACTTCTTTCCCTTGGACTTCTCTCCATCATTGTAGGACTTCTATGCCTCAAAAGTATCATTGAAATAATCGATTTGTTGAAATAAATGTTAATATAATGGAACCTTGAGTAGAGTAATGTTCCTTTTTAACTTCTCAATTTATGATTCTTCACTTTAGGCAAAGTGGCCTTTATCATCATAATATACTTTGAAGGAACCTCCATGTGCTCTTTTAATTGTTTAGTAGTGACCACATAAACATAGTGCAGATCACACCTCTCACAAAAATCGATGTCTTCTAGTGCCTTTGTAAATTGATCCTACAAAAAGAAATCATTAATGGACCCTAAAGAAGGCAAGCTGCATTTAGAAACAATTTTTTCCACGATATGTCACATCCTAGTAGCTCCACCAATATCTACCTCCATGTATTATTGGGCTTCTTGTGGTAATTTCTTCCAACAATCTAAACAATAACCAACACCAATAATTTGATATCCATTCATGTGTGGCACCTATGGGGAAAATTATTTTCATATATTATTGCCATCTCTACTTAGAGTCAAATTGTAACTGCACTTGTTCTAATGAGATCTTTCAGGCCGTGATGTGCTTCTTTGAATTTCAAAAGAATAATTAATGAAACTTATGGGATCACATTGATTGGTTCGATAATAATTTACTTCATTCCCTAACTATGTAATTTTTCCTAATGTTGTCTCATCCACTTGACTTTTGATCCAACTGCATCCATAGTTACTTCATTAAATGCTATCCTTGTAGAGGCTAGGGATTTTAATCTTAATTCTTGAACATTAAAAACAATAGCCTTAGAAATTAATACAATCTCCTTATCAACAAAGAACTCCCTCCTTTTATGAGAAAACGTCCTCCTTTATGAGACTAACTCATGATTTGCTTTAAATTCTTCTTGTAAAAATGTAAAATTTTCCAAGTCTACTACATTCATAGGAGTGGGTTAAGGCACATCTCCACTAGTAATCAGTCTAAATGTACTCACCTTTGGAAAAATTTTGAGGAGTCTACTCTTCCTTAATTGGTCTAGCTCTAGATGTTACTAGTATGTTGTTCAATATTTCTCACTACTTCTTCTTTATCCTCTTGACTTTGGCATCTACATGACTTCTTTCTTTTCCTTCCTCTATGATCTTTTGCATCATTTGAATTTTTTCAAAGGGACAAGCCCCATTTCCACATGCCTATATAGGAACCATACCTCTATCTTACAAAATATTTTGTACATCTTTAAGATGATGGTGAAAAACTATGGCTTTAGTCCAAGTTTAGACTCCACTCTCACCATGTTAGCTTATTGATCACTCAAGACTATTGAATCTCAGTATCGTGCAATGATGGATTTGAAAGTGTATCCATCATGCAACTATTTAAAACTTAGTTTTTTATGATGAAGCATGATCAATTTAGACCTTTTTTGGATGGAAAAAGAGGGTTTAACTACATTAGACTGATATGGACATGCAAAAACATTATGGACATGAAGCCAACATATTTATGTGCATTTTTACAATAGATTCTTTCACATTTCATGGTGAAGGTAAGATCGTACCTTCAACTTCATATTTGCCTCAACCTTTCCCATTTTGAGTCTATCTTCACATCTAGGTTAAAGAAATTTTTATTGTGAACATGTTCTTAACTTCACTAACTATGTTTCATTATAGTTAATTTATAGTTGTTAGAAAATGAATCAACTCAAAGATTAGTTTGAAATATTAAAACTTTTCCTATAATTTTGTTTATAACATTTTTATGTCTTACCATACAAAATATAAAAAAAATAACATATTTTTTAATGTGAATTTGTTAAATATTTAGTATAATTTGAAAGAAATTTTAGAAAACTAAGTTTTTTTTTTTTTTAATTAATATTAATATATGAACATAATTTCATTTTCAAATGAATAACCCATTTTACATGCACAATGAATAACCCCTTTTACAAAGGTATGATTAGTCTCTTTTTTATAATAAATTTAGTTTTTTTTTTTAAATATACACACAAGAAGTAACAACTTCTGTTCATCAAGCATCCCTTAGTTAAAATGAGAGTAGGATTTTAATAACCTTCACTCTTAAAAAAAAAGTTTTATAATTGCACAATGTGGTAGAGTAAACTATTAATTAAAAGAAAAATAAAGGAAACACTATCATATATGGAATACATGGATGAGTTTAGAAATATTTGTGTTTATAATTTCACAATGTGGTAGTGTAAAATATCATTAGTTAAAAGAAAAATAAAGGAATATATATATATATATATATATATTACATAGATAGAGGATAGATAGATAGATAGATAATTTGGAATATTATTTTATAATTGTAGTATAGATTTCAAATCGTAATATATTCATTAAACATTAATTTTGAACATATTATATTTTATAATTATTATGCAATAATATTGTAGTTTTGTTTTTCTTTTATTATGTCAATATTATTTAAGAGGTTATAGAATTTATTATGTAACATATTATATTTTTAATGTAATGGATTAGAATTTTTGGGCTTAGTGTTAATATCTAAAAGTGTCCTCAAACACATAATTTTATCAATAAAGAAAAATATTATTACATAGTGGGTGAGAGGTAAAGCATATATATAACCTCTCAAGAATAATCACTATTGCAAGGATGTGGCAAGACCAACCTATCTCATTGGAAATACACAAAAATACCTATCTAAATAAACTTTAGGATTATTATGTTAACACTTAGCAAGCCTAACTATACAGGAAATCGATATACCCCAAAAAAGGGTCATGACAAGTTTGGGGGAAACACCCAATGTTTAGCTCTCTCCCATAACATAAATAAAGCAACTACTCCCCCAAATCTGATCCCCATTCCCATCCCTAATGCTATCAATGACATATTTTCATCCATACGACTTAGCCATCCCACTCTTACATTACTATTCTTAGTAGCATTATCACCTTTTCTAACTGGTCTTTCATTTTCATTGCATGTATCTAAAGGACAACCCCATAAACATTTATTCTTTTGAAATGAACTTTCTTTGAAAGTGGAAAATTGAGTTCATGTAGGAATTTTTCCACAAAGAATGTTTGATGAAACATCCAGAACAACCAATCCATGTAATTTAAAGATCTTTTCAGGAATTGATCCACTTAGATTATTTTTCGCCAAGTCCAATTCTTCCAAAGTAGATATTGCACTAAGAGATGCAGGTATTTTCCCTTCTAGTTGATTCCAAGATAAATTCAACAACCTCAAATGACTCATACTCCCTATGCTTGCAGGGATTTCTCCTATAAGATTATTGGAAGACAAATCAAATATAGTATATAAGTTAATATAATTTGTTCCATGGTGAAAATGGATTCACATTTAAACTAAGTATTGATGTAGTAAATCATAGCTTCTAACTAGTCATGTAATGGTTAAGAAGGTATTTCGCAAGAAATTCCTCCATTTATGTGGTGCATCTGATCAAACCACATAATTACAATAATAATAGTTCCTTACATCCCTATAGAATCTAATACATAACTACTAGGATGTTCTTGATAAGGCTTAAGGCTTTCTCTTGCAATGCAAGACTAAACATACTACTTATTTAATTCCTAATGAGTCACTAAATTAATGCAAACCAATGACAAGTTATAATTTGCTAAATTAGCATCACATTGTCATGCACATGTGGTCTAAGTTGTGGACAACATGATCTCTTTGAGAAGACTTTTCCTTACACTTAAACAACTTAATTATTGAGGAATTACATTGTAAATCCCATGGAACTTCAATTAGTGGAAAAATTATGTATTATTGATGTAGACACTAGCATGGGCCCATAACTAATTGTCACTTCCACTCACCTAGAAATCTCGGGTATTGCTCCTCCAAAATGGCATCAAACGTATAATGAAGATTGTGTATCTTAGAGAAAAGAATCTTTGAATCAGCGAATACCTTAGAAAAATGTCATCACATAGGTTATATGAATTGGAATCATAAGAAGGATACTTTTCCTTTATTAGTAAAAATTCCCATCACCTCTACCTAGACATTGTCTCCTACAAAGTGATAGGATATAATATTACATGCCATATTCCTTCCCTACTAGCCATCATTATTGGTCCTAGGAAACAAGTAGAGAAATACCAACCTATTCTTGCCTCCATTTTCTCTAACACTAATGTCCAAAATGCAAAGGATTTCATTGATCATATGGTGTCTATTGATATGCTATTGATGGCTTCTTGGTAGTTTAGGCAAATATTTGTGTAGGAGTTAGCATAGTTAGCGCATTAATATTCTTGGTAGTTTATCCAACAAGAGGAGGAGGGTCGGGTGCACATTAACCCCACACACAGGAAAGTTGCAGCAGTTCCAACACATTTTACAACAACAAAAGATAGAGTGACACAACAAGGAAGACTCCAATCGTAAAATCAAGAGGGCCGAAGCAAGGAGATTCTAATAGAAAATCTAGAGGATCGCAGCAAAGAGACTTCAACAAAAAAAAAATCAAGAAGGTCATAGCAAGGAGAGGATTGTAACATCCCGGCCTCGGGCGCACTTAAAACTTATTCTTTGAGGGACACTTGCATTGCGATTCGATTTTATGATGATAAAACATCTTCATTATGATGCGGATAAGATAGAGGATGATGTTTCTACTACTACATGTAGATAGGTACGCCGACTCAGCTTCATTGGGTGTGCGTGGTTCGACCGGAGGATGCAGAGGGTATCGGTGGAACCCCTTGGAGTCTCGATTGAGTCAGGGAGTGTGCTATCTGTTTGATTCATTTACGGTGATATTTCTTTGTTGTGATGTTAGGATATTGATTTTATGATATGCTATTAACATGATATGACATGATGGTTGACGATGCAGTCGACGACAGCTTTCCTACCGTGACTCACATATGGAGTAAAGGGGCCACATGATTTCTAGAGAGGTTGAGGGAGAGGTGTGGACAACAGCCCTGCCACAGCCTACTAGCACTCCCGCTGTGGCTCGAACTGTAGGTTAACGATTACCTAGTTCGAGAGGATCCATGATGCCGTGAGGGCAGACTGCGACAGTCGCTCGCGATGATTCCAAGGGGCGCGCAATAAGGCCGGGGCCTTATTCCTTAGAGCTCGTAGTCTCCCACAAGTTCACCTGGCGGAGTGTTGACTCCAGGGGTTATAGATGTCTACCAAACATTCAAGTCGGCGAGTGGCACCCTTGGAGCACGTGGTGCATCTTGAAGGGAACGTCGCGCAAAAGAAACACAAGTGGGCGAGTGGCACCCCTGGAGTAAGTGGTGTATCCTGAAGGGCATGTCGCGCCACAGAGGCAAATGAGGCGAGTGGCACCCTTGGATCACGTAGTGCATCTTGAAGGGCACGTTGCATTGATGATGATGATGAGACAACCTAGATGACCCTGAGACCTTAACGCCGGATGAAATTCTTAAATTGACTCCCCTAATTAATTATCACCGAGTTCAAATCTAAACCTAAAAATTAAAACATCTCTAAGATAAAATTTTGACGATCCCTAAGAAAAGATCCTACAAAAATAAACATAAGGGAGTAAGCTAAGACCCTCCTAGGTGTTAATTTAAAGTCTTCTTAAAATTAAAGGGGGTAAAGTGAAGAAAGGGAATAAATTAATTAAAATACGTGGTGCTAATGGTAAAAAAAGGAATATCAAGTTAAAAACATGTGAGAGTATAAATGTAATGAATTTAAAAATATAGAAAGGATTAATAAGCGCATTTATCTTTTGGGTTTAAAAATAAAAGAGAGAAATGAATAATAGAAATAAGGAAACTTGTAATAAAGGAGACTTAATATTGGAAAGTAGGGGACATAGGATAAAAAGCAAAAAGGAATCAGCAATTAAGGAGTTACTAAAATGAACTAAATCATGGAAGCTTCATTTTAGGAAAGTTATTAAAAGCATGAGAGGGGATCTAGGGACCCTAGGAGTAAATTTAGGAGTGACTAAAGGGGGGTGAGGGAAATGAGTCTTTTAATTATTAAAAAGAAAATAAATTATGGAGAAATGTGGGGGATGAGTGACACTTGGACGACAGAGAATTTTTAGAGGTCTGTTATTAAAAATTAAATTAATAATGATTTAGGAAAGTAGGTGGGTCTCAAATTTCTATAAAAGAAGGGGAAAAGAAGGAAGAAGGGGGAACGGCTAGCGTAACGTTACGTTGTCGGATTGTGGCTTGATTGTTTGCTTGTGAGGAGTTGGGAATCTCTCAGCTATTTTAGAGTGGTAGCTCAGCCTTGGAGGCGAGCTGAGAAGCTAGTCTTATCTCTGGATCTTGTGTGGCCCCTTTGCGGCTCGGGGGGCTAAGGGGGAAGCAGAGTACCCCTAGCGATTGGCTGGGAGGTACCGGTGAGGGTTCTACGGTCGGCAAGTAGGAGCGGCAAGGAGCGCGGGACACCAATTGAGGCGCGGACAACATACGAGGCAGGCACAAGGAGACATGTACGCTCATTTATTTTATTGAGCATAATGCATTAGAAATTATGTTGGAAACTATTAAATGATTTAATGGAAAATCATATTTTATTCACTGGATTTAAAATGATTATGTTGGGAACTGTTAATGATTTAATGGCAGATTGTATTTTATTCACTGGCTTTAAAATGATTATGTTGGGAACTGTAAAATTATTATGATAAAAGATCAGTCGTACATATATACATTGGAGGTTTGAAATCCATCCCGATTGGGTAATCTGTCTGCGATGTGCCTTTACTTGACCATTCGTTTGTCCCTGGTTTACGAAATTTTAACCCTCTGTCTTACCTGAGTACTTCTTTGGTTGACACCGAACCTCGAATGAAATCGGCGTGGGCATCACCCACCGTTTACCCTTGACATTTTAGTCGAAGCCCTTCGAAAAAAAGAAATTGAAACCTTCAACATTATTCACCGTGGTGACATGCTACCTGTGCATCTTTAAATCGTCGTGTACTTTTTAAATCTCTGTGTATTCTTTTGTCTCAGCGTTGTGGCACGTTGATTTTCATGGTATTTTAGTCTCTGTGTATTTTGTCTCGTTGGCTCTGGGTAGCTACTGTTTTTGGGGCATTACTCTCAGTGCAGTTGCACGTTTTTTATTTTTCTTTCCTCTGTGTAAATATGCCATTTACCTCTGCGTTCTATTAATCCATATTCGGCGTTGAATTTTAGTTATGCATCCTTATTGATTGCGTGGGTATAACCTCTATCTGCGCGTTAAATGCCCAATCCTATGAATGGATGGCGCTCATGTACCCTTTACGGGCCCCTTTGACTGTGTGTCTTAATGGCAATTTATCATGTCTCTATCTGCTAGCTGTGTTATGCCTTCAAAACCTTAGGGCGGTCTGCCTACGTGTGTTGCCCATCCCCACGGATTGCGGCAGCGACCCCTCCTTCAGAAAATGAAAATCACCCACGAACTCTAGTTCCTCTTGGAGTACCAGCAACGACCCCCCTTCAAAAAAAGAAAATAACAGTAAAACGAAAGCTTAACAACATTCCTCTGTGAGTTGGCAGCGTTACACCGACTCCAATCGTGTGTTGGCCAGGGAACTTCCCCGCCGTTATGGGCTGCGATGGACGACCACGCCCTATTGTTCTTGTATTTATTTTATTTATTTATTAAGGGACCCTCCCTTCTGTGTTCCAATTTCTCCGATCCTGGTTTTTATGATAAGTCAGTGGGTGACGGGAAATTGGATTCTAGTTTGTTTTTGGGTAGGGATTAGATTGGTTTTAGTAACCATGAATTTCGGCATACTGGAATGACTGTATGTGCGTAATATCTGACAGCCACCTTTAATACTTTTAATTCAAACCTACAACCGCTTCCTTATTGATCTGCGAAATTTCGTACCTGTTTGCAGCTGTCACATACCACATAATTTTAAATGTTTCCCCTTTTTATGGGAGTGGAACGATGAATTGGTTACTGTTCTATTTATTTGGATGTGTTTTAAATTATGTCATTTTAATGCATATCTGGTCACTAATTCCCATGCTAATTTAATATGGATATGGAGTACTGGGATATGGAGTTACGCACTCCTAGGATTATGCCGCCTTGCTGTTTAAAAATAAAACAAAACTCAAAAATTCCCTTCAATTTAATTATTTGGGACTGACAATTTATAGCCTCACGGCCTCAATCGTTGGTTTTCCCTTTGAATAATTAAAGGCTAGTGACACCGAATATATATATAATTATGAGGTTATTATATATATAGTCTTTTAAAGGTAATTGTTTTTAGATATTGGCATCTTCAATTATGGATATTGGTACAATGTTCCTTTTAAATATCGTTATGTTTACCCATGGTCATTGTAAATCTAGTTTTTGTTATCTATTTACGTTTGCAATTATGGTGTCATATTGTTATCTTTAAAAATCTGATGTTGTTTATATATATGAGGTTATTTTATATATTGACCCTATGGTTGGTATTTTTAGATATGATGTTATTTCAAACATAATGATTTTGTTATTTAAAACATGATGTTATTCATAATTATGATGTTATTTTTATATTGACATTAGGGACCGATAATTTAATTATGATGTCACTTTTGTCCTTTTAAATGTTGATATTTTAGATGTGACATTTTAAATATCTTTATATAGGGTCCCTTTTTAAATACTGTTATTTAAATAATGTCATTTAAATATTGTAATTGTTATATCTTGTCATTTGTAAATATGATGGTTTAAATAATGTCATTTTAAATATTGTAATTGTTATATCTTGTCAATTGTAAATATGATGGTTTATTGATATATTCAAATATGATGTCATTTATCAATGTGATGTTATTTTTATATTGAATTATGTAACTGTAATATATGTCATTATAAACTAAGGTGAAAATTTTAGTGTTAGGTACTTTATGAAAAACAATGGCATTGTGGACTTATCTTAATACGATTAAAACTTTGGTTACTGATGGTTATAAAAATGAGGTCCTAGAACCAAGTACCCTGAATTACTAAGATTGTAAAAGGAAATCTGCAATTACTTAAATTTACATTCTTAAATGGTTGGGTTGGGTATCTCATCTACTCATGGAGTTCAAGGGAGTATTGGGCCAGTATTACATGCCTTGAGTCATGGGAACTACCTTGTCTTAACATTGTTGGGTCATTGTCGGAGTCCTTCGGACATGCGCGTCCGTAGGGTTAGTGGTTGTCTTGAGTTATTGTTGTACCTGGACGAGATCGTTCTTTTGCCTGGTCTACTTGTGTCGGGCGGGATATAGTCACCCCCTGGTAGCCTTAGGAGACCTGTCTGTGTGTGTGATTTTTCAGGGTAAAGAGTCCAGTGCTGTATCAAGAGTCTCAGGCCCTTTAAAGGCAGGGTTTCCACTCTTCCGACACACCTGGCAGAGTTTACTATTTTCTGCCTGAGCAGTCATCCAGGAGCCTGTCTAATCTTCTTTCGAGAAGACATAAGACTAAATGCCCTGCTTTTCTGTGCAGAAATAGTAAACTCTATTATCGGATTCTTCCATCTGTGACTGTACTGTACTTAACGCCTGGTGTCATTTCTTCTTATAGATGCTAGTTGTATGCCTTATGTCTAGGGGCATTTATTTCTTGTTGTCATTGTGATATGTCGGGGTCGTCTTGTTGTGTTCACCTTGCTTGCGTCTTGTTCTAGGTCGGGTTACTAGTTTCCGCCTGAGCAGTTGGCCAGGAGCCTGTCTAATCTTCTTTCGAGAAGACATAAGACCAAATGCCCTGCCTTCCTATGCAGAAATAGTAACCCTAACACCATGGATTCTTCCCTCTGCGTTCTTACTGTGCACCCCCAGTATGTCTTAATGTTTGTGTTGTTCGCCTTATGCCCATGGTCGTATATTGTTGTAGTTACTCATTATGTGCCTTCGGTCTCCTTATGTTGAACATCGTGGTTGCGACTTGTTGGTTGTCGAGTGGCGACATAGAGTCAAGTGTGGTTGTCACTTCTACACGCGCGCACACACCTTAAACAAAAAAAAATTTGCACCTATTTTCAGAGTTGTTGTCGTAACGAGGAGTTCGTTACAAGGATCTCCTCACTCTAGAGAGAAAATAAAATTATGTAATGTGAGGGGTAGGAGGGGTTCTATTTATACTTTAGGTTAGGGTATTAAAAATATAAATTAAATTAAAATAATTAATATCACATGTTTAAATAAAATAATTTAAACATGATAT
>SNQJ01S0170967.1:5468-20567 GCA_010110895.2 Picea sitchensis | reverse complement strand
GTCAGTTGTCATGATTGTGTTACAGTTGATCTTGATGAGACAGGTGCATAGGACAGAGTTCAGAGACAGAGGACAAATCGGGTGGCCTATCCCGAGCTTGTTGACTGGTCAGTAACCTTTTGGGGACCAAAAGGTCCTTTAGTGGGGACGTGTGATCCATAATCGGATCTAAGAGCCTAACAGAGCTCAAAAAGGCTCAAAAATGAAAGTTCTCAGAATCGGACGAAACCAATTCCATTGCGTCTGTCTCGTCGCGCTGATTCTGGCCATATATTTACTTTCTCAAACGAACGTCGTATGCGAGAGTTATCGCACTCTGACCATTTTCCTAAACAATTAAAAAGTCAACAGTCAAAAGGTGACGTGGCACTCTCTGGAGGTGACACGTGGCAATGGAAGAAGTGACATGTGGCATCCCGATAGAAGGTGACTGGTCAGTGACAGGGATCCACCCAGCAATTGACAAGTGGTATTTTTTTAGCAAATTGTTGAGTGCCACATGGCCCAGTCATGGGCTACCACGTGGCACCATGATATTGGTTAATGGTTGGTGACACCCAGTCAACAGTGTGTGGAAATTTCCAAAAATGTTTTGGGGTCCATGGGGTTTGAACCCACGACCACCCACCATAGTCCAAGCGCTTTGAGAAAGTCCCAACCACCAGCGTGCCATGTGTGAATCTTGTTTATACAAGCCAAACATAAACTATATAAAGTGCTTATGTTGTAATATGGCGCGGAAGGAGGGGACTGGGGCTAAGCCCCAACCCGTGGTTTATCGTTGTAGCATATGACCGGGGGGAAGCGTGACACATGGAATAAACACTTTTCCACTAGGGAGCCATCAGTTACATGGTATCTGCCCAAAATCCAGGGGCTTACCCACTTTTGATGCGCGAGGCTCTATCCATAGCCCATAGGTCCCGTGGAATGCGCCCAAAGACCAGGGGTTGGAGCCTACTTCAGGCCAGCGCACAACCAAAAGGGTTGGCACTTGGCCATATGTGTTGGCATGTGACCATAAAAGGGGGGCACGTGCCAAGGGTGATGGGGCTAAGCCCTATAATTAACATAAGTGGGTTTTGTTATATAGTTTATGGATTTTTATTTGATTTTTATGCCTGTAATAGTGGATTTTGGCCATTTTTGGGAGATATTGGGCATTTTTGGAGCCCAAATTTTGGGTGGAAGTTGGGAATGGATAACCAACTTCAGATCTATAAAAATCAGGCATGTTTGAGGCCATGACGGATAGTCAGAGCAGAGTTATGTTGAACAGAAGCCAAGCCAAAGCCATTTTTATGCAGGGAAGTTGTTGAGGAGCAGACACTTGCGAGTCATTTCTGGGAGCTCCGATCATCCGTTTTGCGTGTCGTTTCTTCTGCTGGGTTCTAGAGATCCAGAAGAGCATGACCAGATCAGTCTTGTAGCCTAATGGCACTGCTGCAATGTACTTTTTGATCTTTGAACAGAAATAAAGAAGCCTCCCCCACTGAGACAAAGGCAATTTTGTGCCGAACTCCGTTATCACTTCTCTTGTTATGGTTTGTTGTTCTTATTGCTTCATTTCAAATCTGTAAATTGTCTTATGGCTGCTATGTTCCTTCATTAAATCCTTCCTCTTTCATTCAGCTTCTTAAATGGTTAATTAACACATGCAATTAAAAACTCAACCACAGTCATTAAAAGATCCTTTATGAATCAAGTAAGACTAGATGTACCATCCAATCAACAATCATTTGACTAAATAACAATTCCTGTACATTTAACTAGTTTACTGTTCATTAATAAAAAACTTAACATAGTTCTATTGCAAAACAATAAGTTTTTCATATGATTTGTAAGAGGCATTGTTCCCACAATCTGCATTTTATAACAATTTACGAACAATCCCCATTTCCAATATGTTACTATCAAAATCAACCATTGTCCAGGCATTTCTTCAATCCACGACTATACTCCACAGTCATGTTTTCAAAATAACAACGAATTCACTATTGTTGCAATAGAGCCCATCAAATTTTGCAATGATATTCGTTCGCATATATATATGTAGTAAAAGATCAAATTTACATCCCTGAAAATGACAACTTATTATATAACCAACAACCATCAATTAGACACAAGCTATGCAAGAGTAATTTTCCTAGGAACTGTAGTTATGCCTTTGTAAACAAACAATCCAATGTGACTTAAAAGTTGAGCCACCTACCCAACACGATTTTCATCAACAATGGTCAATTGCAATAAATAACGCGCTTAAAACTCAGTGGGTATCACTAAGTATGGAAACAAGTCATCCATACTACACACAGTGTGCAACTGACAAAATCCCACAGTGTAACATTTCCAATAATCACACAGCAAATATACGATCACGATATAACTCAGTATATCGTGCTAAGCTATTGATTTAGTCGCTCGTGGTTGACCAGGCTATGCATACTCAGGCTTATTCAACCAACAAATGAAAAGATGCAGTAGATATATCCAGTCCAATAATCATTTGTCCCCAAATAAGACCATAGTTACCCGCCCAATAATTCACTTTGCAAAACATCATTCACAAAACACGACATGTGTGAACAACACTCAACATTCGTAACCAATGCCAACCATCATTCAAAACTCCATAAGTGCAATTACTAGTTATTGCATATCAATCAACAATTCGCCACTGTGGGAGAAAATCAATGAACCGAACAAACTATAGTAGCTATGCGTACCCACGCATCCCATTGAATCAGGGAAGATGTTGTTCCAATAATGAGTATTAATAAGAGGAGAGTGACTGCGTTCTTTGAAAGTGCAATGGGCAACGAAGGGTTTATCCTTATTATCACAGAAACAGTAACCAAATGCCAAACTATCATGACTGTTACTTAACCAGTTGGATGGACTGTACTCAAAATGGACGGTGATATAAGGCCATCCAACACACAAGTGGTAAACCCTACAGGCCAGGTTGGTGCTCCATGTCACCCTCAGACTTATAGATTTAATGGTTCGCACTATGACTAACACAGGACATTTGGAGCCAACTTCTTATAATGGTGACAAACCCTGATACCAGCAGTGCATGCACAGAAGGAACCATGATTTATTCATGGATATATGTCAAGTCTGAGACAAGAGGTTTATCATAGAGAAAAGAGGCCTCATCGATTGATATCGAAGCTTAATGCATACATGGTATAACCCTTGTGGTCATTAAAGCAACCCCAATACTGAGGCGATGACGAGGCCGAGCGAGAATAGGAGAGCCATTTTGTGGCTTTTGGTGAGGAAATCGACCATTTCTAAAATAAAATAAAAAAGCAATGGTGAAGGATGCTTTCAACCGTTAAACACCCCCCCCAAAAAAAGAGACCGGACAAGTGATGCACACGCATTGGGAAACACGGCCAAGCAACTCAACAACCAAAATAACTCCAACTAAGCCAGTAATAACAGAGAGCTATCATCAGGGAGACTGATAACTTCTACAAACTCAAAAAAATGCAGGAAGAACCATGAATTTTCCAAAATTTCACACAGTTGCAACACTCAGGACAAACACAAACCCGTATATCTGAGCCAACAATCATTTCATAAACAGAGTGAATTCAAGAATGGGTAAAAAAAAACACATACCTGTTGATCGAAATCCTTAAGATGAGAGGTGGCTAAGCGGTTTCATCGTGCTAAAATTCTGGAGCGTGAACACAACAACAAGATCAAACAATAGTCTGATTAGGCTGGTGGACAACGGGAATGGTAAAGCTGACGTGTATTAAATGCACATCGCCTCCACCCATACCTCATTAACTCAAACAATACATGCCAACAATTCTCCATTAACACCATTAATCAACATGTATCGAGACTATCACCATATTAAAACCCCATAGCATGACTTACACCATAACATAATTTGAATGCCATATAATTTAGCCATTGCATAACCAATAACACAATTAACTTGTCAATAGTTCCCTCGACACTCAAACTAACAAATACCATATGTAAATTAGCTAGATAATTCCATTTCCCATTGCATGACCATTTACAATAACACTTGCCAAGTGTGCCACCAACGTTTCAACCATATGCATATAAAAAATGTAATTCAACACAATTTCATAGCCATTTTCTCCTTAGCTAGGGTTCAACAACAATCAACAAGTATTTTCATGCGTGTGGTATTGCAGAACTAGGTCCCTTTCTTGCATGTGTTATAGTATCTTGCCTTCCTCTAATTGTCTTTCATATAAATTCGCTAACATGTTTGTTGTGTAGGTGCGAGAAGAATAAATACCATAAATGAATAGCAGGTTGCAGTAACATGAAGGAACAACATCTCAAATCTTGACTCATACCAATGAAAACAATATCTCATCAACCATGTAAACCTTTGTAGCACATCATCAAACATCGAAAATGAAAAGATTTGATCTTCCAGTTCAAAGTGGTCCCACCTACTAGTATTATTTAGTCTTATATAATAATAGGCTTTAGAAATACTTTGCGGCGAAATTACATTGACATTTTCAATCATCAACAGTCTTGTTCTAACAGATCTCTAGAACCTAACAGAAGAAACAACACTAAAATCGGATGACCGGAGCTCCTAGAAATGGCCTACAAAGGTGCGCTCCTCAACAACTTCCCTACATAAAAATGGCTTTGGCTTGGAAAATCTTCAGCATAAACCTACTTTGAATGTCTTCCCCATGGCTTCAAGAAGCCCTGGTTTATATAGATCTGAAGTTGGTAACCATCTCCCAACTTCCCCCCAAGATCTGGCCTCAAAAAGGGCCCAATATCCCCCAATATTGGCCAAAAATCTCCAAAATTGCCTACAAAATCAATAAAAATCCATATACTATAGTATAAAACCCAAAAATACTACATAAATAGGGCATAGCCCCCGAAATCAGAGCTCTTGGTCGTATGGAGGGTGGCCATGTGGCCAGGCGCTAACAACTATGCATTGGCCCCCTCCTAGATTCCGGCTCCTGGTCACATTGCAGGTCCATAGGGCCTCAGGCAATGCTCCACACGCCCTATATAGATAATCCCCCGATATAATAGCCCAGGGTTTTATCCCCTGGTCGACGGGCTAGCTCGACCGACCAGAGCTAACTGTTATACTTATGTGCTAACCACCAAACAAACCAGGTCACATGCATTACCCCATGCGACTGAGGTTAGTTCCCAACTGATCCGCGCACTATGGTAAATGGGAAGGTCACATTACAAAGGGCATATGGTAAGGTATCTGCTAGGGGTTGGGGCTTATCCCTAGCCCTAAACTTTGCCACCATACAACATGTGTAAACTCAAATATATTCAGCGTCAACTTAGGGTAAGAACCATAGCATGGGCGTGTTGGCTAGCCCAGCCCTACCAATTCCTTTACCTTGGACGGAGGTCAAGCATTCAAAACTGATAGAGCCCCAAAAACATTTCCACCAAGGAACCAATCCATGGGTGCCACATGGCACCACGTCATTTGACGAAACCATTGCACATGGCACCACGCCANGTCGAAAACATGCCATGTGTCGAACACTGAATGGTTCAGATGTCTGCCTTTGCCACATGTCTGCTCCAACTATACCCTGCCACGTGTTGTACGGTCATGCCATGTGTCACCACTGCAAGGGTGACATGTGTCACTCCCTGATTGGCCCACCTGTCTGTCCACGTCAGCAGTTCGTACGCCCAATCACCCTACCACGTGTCACCTCTAGATGCTACCATGTCAGCGTCGACTGTGTCTGTCATGTCAGTTGTATGGTCGTACGGCCTATACAGTCAGTTTCCACGTGGCACTGTATGGACTTTACAGTGAACATGTTTTTTGCATGTTTGGCAAAATGAACAGATCGCCATATCTAGAGCATATGATGTCTGTTTGAGCTCGTTCAAGTTGCGTTGGGTTCGTATCAACGAGGCCTATGCACACATCTGTTTTGAAGCCATTCTAAGAATTTTGATTTTTAGGTCTTTTTGAGCCCCATCAAACTCCTGGATCCAATTCTGGATCACACCTCCCAACTAAAGGACCCTTTGGTCCCCCAAAAGGTTACTGACCAGTCATCAAACTCGGGATAGGCCACATGGCTTGTTCTCTGTCTTTGAACTCTGTCCTGTGCACCTGTCTCATCAAGATCAATTGTAAAACAATCATGATAACTGACAGCATATTGTTAGCCATTTGTACCCTATCACATCTTACTGAAGCCACTATCATCCATGTAGACAACATTACTAATGATAGCATCAAAAATATGACTGCAAATGAGCTGACATGTTTGTAATATTTGCACGACATTAGCTTATCCTGAAGCAACGTGTGATTGATTTTCCATTCCACAATCATCTCCTGTTCTTGCTTAATATCTATTACTTGGTTTGAAACAATTATAGTTGTGTTGCTTTCTTGAGCCGCCTTTTTTAATTGTTCTATAGTTTGAATAGTTTTATTTTCCTTTAAATGATGAGCATGAACCACATATTCTTGACCTGCTTTGGTTAAATGATATTGATTCTTTTCCTTGTAGAAGATTGCTTTACGATCATACAAGTATGGACTGCCTAAGACCATTCCATATTCACTTAGTGGCACCACATCACATGTTACCTCATCTATAAACCTAGATGAAAATGCAAATTTTAATGTGCACTGCCTTGTTATGTGCATTTGATGATTGTTGCTTATCCATTTAAGTGTGTAAGGCTTATGATGTATCTGTGTTTTTAATCCCAATTGCTTAACCAATTCCTTTGAAATTAAGTTAGATTGAGATCCACTATCTATCAAGGTGTCAACCTTAGGGTGCCTCATGATGACTCTTATGTGAAACAAGTTACTTCTACAATCAAATCATTCACCAATTTTACCTGTCATACCAACCAATTTTACCTGTCTCTTCTCGGGATGCAGTTTTCAACAACGGTAATCATCATGCCCCTCTTTCTTGCAATGCTTGCAAGAGGGCCTCTATTCCTTTCTTGCCACCGAATTTGTCTTCTTTCCATGCCACTTCCTTTTGTCCTCTTTCCTTGAAGACGATTCCCCTGATACACCAACACTTGTTTTACCTGCTTCAATGTATGTCACTTGAACATAACCCTCATCAATATTAGTTGGTCCAAACATGAATACAATATTTTGAATATGTGCAGGTAAACCTCCTATATACTTCATAAGAATTTCTTGGGTATGTAAAGGAATATCCAACATCAATGCCATTTTACGAAAGCCATCGGTGTATTCTTGCACTGTTTTTCCTTTTCTTAGTTTTAAAGCTTTCCATTCAATTAAGACTTTCTCTTTATAACCCAAAGGATAGAATTTCTTTCTAAGTGCAGAAATAAAACTTTTCCATGATGGAAATACATTACCCACTTGTTGCGTGACATTTTGCAACTTGCTTTGCCACCAGATGAGTGTTGTGTTTGCAAGTCTAAGTGACGCCAACTTGATCTGAGTTGTCTCGTCCTTGATATGTTGCACACTGCAATAAACCTCCATCTGTCTGATCCAATTGTCAAGTCTCTCTGCATTAACTTCACCATCATACATGGGTAATTCAAATTTCACATCAAGTTTAAGTAAAGGCATTTCATTCTTATGTTTATGAACATGTTTCTTTGCATTGGATTTAGAAATTGAACTTGAAGAAGAAGGAGAAGGAGGTGAAGATGGAGGTGAAGGAGGAATTTGAGGAGGATCCTCTCCTTCTTCACTTTTTCCCTTTGAAGATTCACCCAGACTCGGTCGCTTCCATTCCAAGTAATCCTCATACAAAACCTTCATCATCTCCAACATGGCGAAGAAAGTTTTTCGAAACTCTTTCTCATCCTGAGAAAGTCCCTCTTCTGATGTCATCTTCTCACTGTGAGAAGTTCTCTTTCTCAATCCAATCAATGGATTCTCTTCAGCAAGCTCGCCTTCACCATGAAGTAACTTTTCCCTGGTTAACAAGCAAAACTCAAATCCAAACGTCAACTAGCTCTGATACCACTTGATCCGAAAAGATCTTTTCAATGACAATGGTTGAGTTATTATGCATGTGATTATTAACCATTTAGGAAGTTGAATGAAAGAGGAAGAAATATGACAGCCACATAAACATATACAGATATGAAATGAAGCAATAAGAACAACAAACCATAGAACACCAAAATGATAATGGAGTTCGACAATCTCGCTTATGTCTCTGGGCCTTTGTCTCAGTGGGTGAGGCTTTCTTATTTATGTTCAAAGATTTAAATGTACATCACAACAATGCAAAAAGGTTATAAAAATGATCTGGTCTTTTTCTACCATATCTCTAGAACCCAACAGAAAAAACAACATTGAAATCGGATGATCGGAGCTCCCAGAAATGGCCCGCAAAGGTGCGCTCCTCAATAGCTTTCCTACATAAAAATGGCTTTGGCTTGGCAAATCTTCAACATAAACCTGCTCTGAGTGTCCTCCCCATGGCTTCAAGAAGCCATCGTTTATATAGATATGAAGTTGGTAACCATCTTCCAACTTCCCTCCAAGATCTGGCCTCAAAAAGGGCCCAATATCCCCCAATATTGGCCAAAAATCTCCAAAACTGCCTATAAAATCAATAAAAATCCATATAGTATAGTATAAAACCCAAAAATAGTACATAAACAGGGCACAACCCCTGAACTCAGGGCTCCTGGTCGTATGGAGGGTGGCCATGTAACCAAGCGCTAACATCTATGCGCTGGCCCCCTCCTGGATTCTGTCTCCTAGTCACATTGCAGGTCCATTGGGCCTCAGGCTATGCTCCACACACCATGTATAGATAAGCCCCCGATATAATAGCCTAGGGTTTTAGCCCCTAGTCGACGAGCTAGCCCAATCGACCGGGGCTAACCGCTATACTTCCACGCTAACCACCAAACAAACCGGGTCATATGCATTAACCCATGTGACCGGGGTTAGTTCCCAACTGATTTGTGCGCTACGGTAAAGGGGAAGGTCACATTACGAAGGGAATATGGTAAGGTATCTGTCGGGATCTGGGGCTTAGCCCCAACCCTAAAATATTCCACCATACAACATGTGTAAACTTAAATATATTCGGCATCAACTTAAGGTAAGAACCATAGAATGGGCTGGCTGGCTAGCCCGACCCTGCCAAGTCCTTTGCCCCGGACAAAGGTCAATCGTTCAAAACTCATAGAACCCCAAAAACTTTTCCACCAACGAACCAATCCATGGGTGCCATGTGGCACCACGCCATTTGTCGAAAACATACCACGTGTCGAATGTTGAATGGTCTAGTTGTCTGCCTCTACCATGTGTCTGCTCCAACTGTACCCTGCCACGTCTCATACGGGCGTGCCACGTCATCCGTACGGATGTGTCACGTGTGACCACTGCAAGGGTAACACGTGTCACTCCCTGATTGACCCACCTGTTTGTCCACGCCAACAGTCCATATGCCTAGTCACCCTGCCACGTGTCACCTCCAGATGCTGCCATGTTAGCATCAACTATGCCTGCCACGTCAGTTGTACAACCTGTATAGTCAGCTTCCACATGGTACTGTACGGACTGTATAGTCAACATTTTTTTCGCCTGTTTGGAAAATTAATAGATCACCATATCTAGAGCATATGACGTCTGTTTGATCTCATTCGAGTTGCATTGGGTTCGTATCTACGAGGCCTATGCACACGTTCGTTTTCAAGCCATTCTGAGAATTTTGATTTTTAGGCCTTTATGAGCCCCATCAAGCTCCTGGATCCAATTCTAGATCACTAGAATAACCTCACCTACTAACAATATTGTTGTTGTTACTAAAGTAAGCTACAACCATTAATTTTAGCATTAAAAGCTTCTAAAATCAATTGAAAAGGTCGATTTATACACTGTCTTGTTTGCTTCTAACAAATGCTAGTATTATGATTTCAATGGTTGATGATTCTTAGTCATTTTGGAAGCTATTTCAAGGCATTTAATGTGAAGTATTGCCTTATAAATATTGTTGTTATAATTTTCTGTTTACTTCATCCTTATCAACCAATTGATTTTATTTTGAAGTCTATGGTTTTATGAAGTGCTAACCAGCAAGTGTACTTGCAAATGTATATAGTTTTCTTGTTGCTTTGTTCCGGGCAGGTACACCTTGCCATATTATCATTTCATTGGTTATAAAACTGAGGCTTTCTGATCGGTGGTGACTTGTGAGAGGGGATATTTATCTAGCCATATTGACCTTTCCTTCTCAAACCCCCAGGTCACCGAGGATGTCTCCCCTGGGACTACCACCCTAAATAGAAAGAGACATCCTATTGAGGTGATAATGATAGGATAATCTCCAGTTACGCCAATTTTCTCTCCTTTAATAAAAGTACAAATTGCATGATAACAATACCCATCTTGGTGCACAATGTAAGGAAGGTATTGGTGAACTCTGGCACTGCTTGGACCCTCTCTTGTTGCAATGTGGTCCATCTCATGTAGTGGTCTTCATAGTTGCCAACATGCTAATATTGTTTCTTGACCGCATCCACAAAAAAATCCCAGGTGGGTTCGCCCCCATATATTCCAGACTTCTCTGTGGAACTTTGCTCCATGTAATTTTTCCACCAATGTTTGACATGGGGGAGAGCCTTAAGGAGTGCGAAGGTGATATTTTCCCTATCAAAGAAATTAAGAACAGAGAAATACCCTTCTAGTAGATTTAACCATTTTTCTAGGGCATTCGCATCTATATGACCTTCAAATACAAGAATGTCAAAATTAACTTGTACCTTGGAAGGCGAGGTGCCTCTAAAATGGTCGCTTGATGAATATGTGCCTCCTTCTATCGGCAAGCATTGAAGGATGTGGGAAAAATTCTCCATCATTTCGTCCATGTGTTGTGTGAGAGCTTGCTCAAGCAACATATTGATAGAATCTTCTACTCCTTCATTTTTATTTTCTTCCGCCATGGAGGGTTTCTTAGGCATGAGAGAGCGATTGTCCTCAAGAGAGACAATCTCAAGACCAAACTTGCTATACTCGAACCTCGTCGGGGATATGCACCGAAAAATGATCTAGAGCAACCTGCTCTGATACCACTGATCCATATTATTTTCGGTACAAAATGAGAGTGGAGATATAATAAAGAAATGTATAGAGATATCGTGGATATCCAATAATATAACAGAAATGTATTAGATATGCAACCATAAACACAAAGATACAATAATACACAATTTTCTATTAATGAGTGAAAATGTACAAAGACTGTAAAAATATAGAGTGAAAGACTCGCTAGAATGGTGGCAGCTTATCTATGAGAAGAGATGTGACGACTACTCGCATTTGTAAGAATATGATTGTTACAATGAGGCTCCAAAGTCCTTTTTAACATAAGTAAAATCCAAAACCCTAACGTCGGAAGATGAAAAGCCAAAGGTTTGTGGGCCCCGATGGGGGTAGTTGATACGTCAACTTCCCGAGGGCGTAACTTTTGTATATGATCTTTGTTTGGGGCAGTTGATACATCGTTGGAAAGGTATAACCAAGAAGAACGATTTTCAAATGGCCTAGGTCAGTGCTATATAATATTGTCTGGGCCAGAAATCCCCAAAAAACATCGTTTAGGGCCTCAGAATGGCCCCAGAATTTTGGAACCCAAAAAACTGCCAAGATGAAAAACTATTTTTCGAGCCCATGAAATAGGTGGGTGGCCACTGATATCCACCTGGATCAATCCTCCCTCTTTAAGAAGTAATGGTCTCTTTTGCATTGAGTTCCCGGGGGAGAGAGGGAAGCATTTGCGGAATTTGAATCTTGGTGAGTTGCTTGCCTTGCTAGAGAAGTTGTGTTGCTTAGCTTATTGAAGGTTGTCACAAACTTGTGGCTAGAAGGGTTGGACCATTTTAACGAGTCTAGTTACATGAGATGACTGTGTGCAGAAAGAATCATTTCCCTTTGTTGCAATCTTTTCGATCTGCTTCTGTTGGATAGAAGGTGCTTGTACCGAAGCTGCAGTGGTTGCAATGTCCTTCTGTGCACCTTTTGAACAAATCGTGAAGAAGATGAATTTTGTAGTATGAGATACTACCTTGAGGCACTGTTTAGGTGGGACAATAGTTGGAACTACCTATGGTATTTTATAGAGATGAGCCCCCAAAGTAACAATGACACAATGGGGTCGAGACTCATAAACAACATGGCGCTTCCACATATATGGTTGGCCCAAGAGAACATCACGGACATCCAATGGGGAAACATCACATAATACCTCATCCTTGAAGGAATGGATGTCGTATGACAATCGACACTACTGGCTGACACGAAGTTCTCGTCCTTGGCAAAGCCACCTGATGTTGTATGGATACGGGTGTGGTGTTGTCGACAATCCCAAATGCCTCACGACCTCTGCTGAGATGAGGTTCTTCTGGCTTCCGCTATAAACAATAAAATGCAGCGGGGTCCCCTTCACCCACATATGTGAATGAAAAAGGCACTCCCCCTCTTCAGGATCTATTGGTTCTTCCGGTTGAATTGCTATAGTCGTGACAATAGCAATTGGGTCTGCGTCGATGATATGTTTTCTATCAATATTTTCTAAATCTGAATCTGAATCAGGGTTTGGCTCCTTGTCTTTGATCTCGGCTACCAATGACTGTTTTGAGTGACATTGATCGGTGTTGTTCCAGGGGATTTTATGGAAATCACACCATTTTTCAGTGTCCTTCTTCGTCTTTCCATGACCCTTCTTTTCCTATGGCTTAGATCGGTTTTCAGAAGGTTGTTTGTTAAGGCCATCTTTATCATATTTTTGTTGTTGCAGATTTGCAAACCCGAACTCCCGTTTGTTCTGTTGCTTAAATTTCTGCTTGATTTTAACAACATATCGATAAGTAGCACCTAGTGATGAGATGTCCATAAAATTCATTTTAGTTTGGATGTATATGTGTAGAGCCCCACGGTATTTCAGAACCAAATGTCGCTTAGAGTCTTTCATATCCAGCTTGGTGCGCAATGTATGGAAGGTATTGGTGAACTCCGACACTACTTGGCCCCTCTCTTGCTGCAGTGTGGTCCATCTCATGTACTTGTCTTCATAGTTTCCAACAGGGTAATATTGTTTTTTGACCGCATCAACAAAAAAATCTCAGGTGGGATCGACCCCATATATTCCAGTCTCCTTTGTGGAACTTTTCTCCCAATAAGTTTCCCACCAATGTTTGACACGGGGAAGATCCTTAAGGAGTGTGAAGTTGATCATTTCCCTATCAGAGAAATTATGAACAGACAAATAACCTTCTAGTAGATTTAACCATTTTTCTAGGGCATCCACATCTATCTGACTTTCAAATACGGGAATGTCAAAATCAACTTGTACCTTGAAAGGCGAGGTGCCTCCAAAGTGGTCGCTTGATGAAGATGTGCATGTTGTTATCGACAAGCGTTGAAGGATGTAGGAAAAATTCTCCATCATTTCATCCCTCTCTCGCGAGAGAGCTTGCTCAAGCAACAAATTGATAGAATCTTTTGCTCCGTTGTTTTTCTTTTCTTCCGCCATGGAGGGTTTCTTGGGTGTGCGAGAGTGATTGTCCTCAAGAGACACAAGCTCGAGACCCAACTTGCTATACGCAAACCTCGTCGGGGACATGCATTGAAAAACGATCAAGAGCAACCTGCTATGATACCACTGATCTGGATTATTTTTGACACAAAATGAGAGTGGGGATATAATAAAGAAATGTACAAAGATATCGTGGATATCTAATAATATAACATAAATGTATCAGAGATGCAACTATAAACACAAAGATACAGTAATACACAATTTTCTATTAATGAACGAAAATGTACAAAGACTGTAAATATATAGAGTGAAAGACTCGCTAGAATGGTGGCAACTTATCTCTGAGAAGAGATGTGACGACTACTCACATTCGCAAGAAGACGATTGTTACAATGAGGCTCCAAAGACCTTTTTAACATAAGTAAAATCCAAAACCCTAACCCCGGAAGATGAAAATCCAAAAGTTTTGTGGGCCTCGATGGGGGTAGTTGATACGTCAACTTCCCGGGGGTGTAACGTTTGCATACGATCTATGTTTGCGGTGCTCGATACACTATTGGAAAGGTCTAACCGAGAAGAACGATTTCGATTGTCTCTATTCAATGTCTTTAGATAATCACGTTGGCCCCAAATCCCCAAAAAACGTCGTTTAGGGCCTCAAAACGACCCTGAAAGTTTGGAACTCGAAAAACTACCAAGATGGAAAACTGTTTTTCGAGCCCGTGGAATAGGTGGGTGGCCACCGATATCCACCTTGATCAATCCTCCCTCCTTAGGAAGAAGTGGTCTCCATTGCATTGAGTTCCCGGGGGAGATATGGAAGCATTTGTTGAATCTGAATCTTGGTGTGTTGCTTGCCTTGCGGGAGAAGTTGCACTTCTTAGCTTGTTGAAGGTTGTCACGAACCTGTGGCTGGAAGGGTTGGAACATTTTAACTAGCCTGGTTAACATGAGAGGATTGTGTGTAAAAATAATCATTTCCCTCTATTGCAATCCTGTTGATCTGCTTCTGTTGGATAGAAGGTGCTTGTACTGAGGCTGCAGTGGTTGCATTGTCCTTCTATGCACCTTTTGAACAAATTGTGAAGAAGATGAATTTTTTAGTATGATATACTACCTTGCGCCACTGTTTAGGTGGGACAATAGTTGGAACTACCTATGGTATTCTGTAGAGATGACCCCCCAAAGTAACAATGACACTACGGGGTAAAGACTCATAAACAACATGGCGCTTCCACATATATAGTTGGCCCAAGAGAACATCACAGACATCCAGTGGGGAAACATCACATAATACATCATCCTTGAAGGGATGGATGCCATATGACAATCGACACTGTTGGCTGACACGAAGATCTCGTCCCCGACGAAGCCACCCGATGTTGTATGGTGACGGGTGTGGCATTGTCAATAATCCCAAATGTCTGACGGCCTTTGCTGAGATGAGGTTCTTCTGGCTTCCGCTATCAACAATAAAATGCAGTGGGGTCCCCTTCACCCACATCTGTGAATGAAAAAGGTGCTCCCCCTCTTCAGGATCTGTTGGTTCTTC
>SNQJ01S0170964.1:0-15191 GCA_010110895.2 Picea sitchensis | reverse complement strand
TGGGGGTCCTTTGTTTATAAAACCATCAATCTCTAAGCATGCTTGGTGTTGAAAGGATCGAAACAAAGAGAGCAAATCTTCCTGGCAAGGAACCAAAACTCCATTAATAAACTGTATGAACAATTTGCCTTTAATGAAATTTTAAAGCAGAATGGTAATCACAGTCACAAGTTTTCATGCTTTCAGTCATGAAAACAAAGCATGAATAGATAATAGGAAAAAGTGACAACTTACAACTGTCATTTCGGAAATTGCTCATGAGGAGTGATAAAAATTCATGAGCCTAGTTAGGCAGCTATATAGATCATTTAATTGATATGAAAAGTTAACAACTATGTTGTGCTTCCAACACCACAGTATAACCAATGCCCAAGCAAACAATCGTAAGTCAGGTCTACCGTATGGGTAGGGTAACAAAGCTCGAAACCTCGAAAGAACCGCCTCTCACATAGGTAAATGTAATAACAAGATCCCCAGAAATATATCCGACACTAAGAAGGTATTGAGGGGATATCCCCTCAACCAACTTCACGCGAACTCGTGCTTTACTCCGGTGTAAGCAAAGCCTCCTGACGTCACCAATTATACAATTGATTTCACCATTCCCTTAGTCCGACACATATGTTGATTTAATAGCTTTGGAGAAGTTTACTCAGAAAATCCTATTGCAAGGCTCTAAATCCTAAGCTAGTTTGTGCACCCTAGAAAATAAAATCGTTTCTAATCAATTTTAAATTATCAGCGTTGCTTTTAGTGGTCTTTCTTACTCAAAAAAGGTGCGGTCATGAAACTAATCATGTTATGACTCAACAAGTAAAATAAATGAATATGAATAAAATGCAAAGTCCCAACTTCAATTCCCAATAAATGATAAGCTTTTCAAATGCAATTTTCAATTTAGTTTTGCAATTCCAAATAAGATGCAATCTTTCTATACATGTGCTAAGATCAATAATAAGGACCCAAAATATCAAATACCAACAATGCAAAATGCTTAATATTTTTGTATTTTCAATATAAAAGAATGAATATGCAAGGACTGAACAACATTTTGATATAGAGATTTACCTGTATGTAAACATAGACAAAACAATTAGGATATCAAGAAGCAAACACCCAACCCAATATGCAAGGACAATCAATGAAAATGATGGTGAGAAAGGCACCCCTCGAAAATTCAACCAAAAAAAGGATTCCTATCATTCTACAAGCACTTAACAATCATAAAAGAGACCCAAGAAGACTCAACAACCATCACAACTTACCCAAAAAAAATCAAACTTAGCAACCAAACAAAAAAGGATGATGTACGCGACTGTTCGGGAGAAAACCACGTATATACGCTTCTTGCAGAAGGACAACATGCGTATGTACATGACTATCAGGAAAAAAACCCGCGTATATGTGTTAAAACACTGCCAGGATAAGGATAATGCCAAGAAAATTAGACTTAAAATGAATAGAGGCTGTCAAGCAATTATATGACAAGAAACTCAATATAAACGAGAGAAATCAAAGGAGAAAAACACTCCAAACCCGAAAATAAGATTCTTTCCCCAGTATGGTTGCCAATTCTGTTATGAGAAAAATCTCTCTATGGCTAGGGGTAAACCACAATAGACAGAAATGACTGCAGAAATCAACTCTAATCTCAGATATGCTATATAAGCAAATGTGCTAACGAGACAAGATAAAGAGCCTACCTCGTCCAGACGTTCGATGAAGTCCACTGTTGAGTACTTGACTCAAAGCAATATACCTGCAACTTGTCCTCAACAACCAAGAAACACAAGCATATGGTGATAATATATAAAGTTATCACATTCAATAGCATAATCCATCAACATTCATAACAAATATGCCCATGGAATAACAATTCAAATATTTTCAAGATATTAATTGGATGAGAAAAGAGTATTTCTATTAAAATGTAATCAATAGAAGTGAATTAATTACAAACTTTTGTACCGGCACGGTTCGGAACTAAGAAACTAAGTCCCTTCCAGCTGGGCCTCCACCACTTCAATCCTCCACCAAAGTCAAGCTCATATAAGAGAGACAATGAGGTTCTCAATCAAGTATGGAAGAGCTTGGGGGCTGAACAATGTGTTCAGACTTAAAAGGAGAAAGGGATGCAGACTCAATATAAAGTGAATAACTTCTCTAGAGTAAATTTGCTCTTAAAGTTGAATTCTTCTCCTCTTTTCCATAGCTCGGATATGGCCCATTTATAGCCTTCAAGTGGAATTGAAGGGTCGAGTCAGAATGTTTCTAGTATATGGAAGGTCAAGGATCATAGATCCCATGACGTGACATGGAAACCCGACATTATTTTTTAATTTTGCGCACACAACTCGATGTACGTGGGCTGTAGTGGTGCAACCTGTGTATACACACATTGTATAATAATTAGGGTGTGTCCATGTGGAAAAATATTGTTTTTAGCTCTGGGATTTGCAAAAAGGGACTTCAAGTCTGCATAGGGAAATGGAAAAAGGCCTTTTGAGCAACTTTGCATAGTGTGAGGCAAATTTTGCTATAATAGTTGGTCCTTCTCGTGGGTTCATCATTGCATAGTTGGAGAAGGGAATTAGTAGAATGACTAGGAAACATGTATACCAAAACCACATACTGGGGAAGAACGACAATAATGCTAAGGAAACAAACAAGTGATTTCCCAACAATAGAGTTTGCCAAACAAATGTGAAGGGCACATGAGAGCTAAGCAAGTCGCCTCAACATTGGAATGAGATACGTGGAATCCAATTTACAACCGACTTGCCAAACGATGGTTGCATGTTATTATATCTTCTCAACATGTCTTTGCTATCGATAAATTACTTGGTGGGTTGTTGAATGGGTGGAGACACATGACTTCCACGTATCGAAAATATCTTCGAATTTTTAAATTTAACCATTGACATCATATACTTATCTTATATAGATATTGTAACAAATATGTTCAAATGCTACAGACGCGGGAGAGAGTCTATATTAAGATACCCTCGTAAAGTGTTTTATGTGGTAATGTGAGCAAAATTGCCCTTCTTTACTTGTTAGAAATGCATTGCATCTTTCTTTCATTAGGCAGGTACTTGCAGCGCGTTACTATCTACCTTGTTTTTATATGAACAATGAAATATTAATGGAGGTTAATTATCCTCCTTTTCGACTTTTTGGAGATAATGAATGGTAACATCTATATTTGGCTAGATCATTTAATGAGATTGAGAATTTTCATGTTTTTAGAAATTGATATCGAGTTTAACATGTTTTGGTCTTGAACTTGTTACTTCTTAGAATGACATAAAAAAATGGCTAATCATATAATTTACAAGATTAAGTTCTACGAATCAAAACATTTTACCCTCAAATATAAACCCACGACCAAAAGTCAAAATTGATTGTGTTGGCACATAGATTTAGAGTGTTTTATGGACCTTGTAACTTGTATGTTGTCTCTATAGCATCAAGGAGGAAGGGAAAACCCTAGCAACAATGACACTTAGGGCTCCTTGGTTTAGGTCTATTGCATCAACATGGGTCATGGCGTCACAGCTTGGGATTGTAGTCTTAGCAATATGGATGGTTACAATCCTTTGGTTGATTACTTCGAGGATATCCAATCATATTTAGAGATATTCTCAAACCTCTTGATCAACCACGGTGTATGTTGGAGCCACCTTTCTCTAAATACATGAAATGTTATACTTAAGCCCAAAAAGGTTGGTTTTTTGGACTTTGTTTGTTTCACGTTTCTACCCCCTAAAGTCGCAGTATCCCGACATGCGAAATGGCGAAAACCTTCCTAATTTTAATCACCATTACTAAAAGGCTAAACGGGCTTATCATCTCTTAGTACCTCATACCCTCGCTCTCGGGAGTTACGCGTTGAATGTTTCTCAAGCCTTCGACTTGCAAAGTCGCGAAGTTGTGTTAAAGTTACCCAGGTTAGTATCAAGAACAAATCACTTCAAACCCTAGTTAGTCATTATCATAATTTCACGACTTGGCGATTATTTCCCCAAAGGGAAACACCTTCATAACCCCGATCCACGGAGTCACGATTTTCTTTAATTAAGCATGGATTAATTAAAAGGCTTAAGTAAAATCACTTTTAATCAATTAACTTGCACCATCACGATTTCGGGTTTTTAAGGTTTAGTGGCTAGGAGCAAAATCACCCAATGTGGCAAGCGCCGAAAAGGGGATTAGAAACTAAGTGCACAAAATTGAAATAACTAAACTAGATTAATTAACGCCTTAAACAAAATTTAACACACGTGGTTTACGGATGAATTCTTGAATGATCCTGTGTTTTTCAATGTTACGAATCGTCAAGCATTTATGGCATTTATTTGAATTGCAGTGAGGTGACAGATAGTAAGATCTCGTTTTTACTTCTAAATATTTCTATTAAGCGATTTGACCGTTCTTTTGGAAAGGACACCCATGGGCTTAAATGACCAAGATAGAGAGTTTTTCCTTCATTATTTCAGTTTCCATTCCTATTTGCGCGCAGAGCCATTTCACCAGGATAACCATTGTTTGTGTTTTTCAATTTTTTCGACAGGAGGTCTAGTTGTAGGTTTCTCTATCATGGCTCCACGAAAAGCACCCAAGGCAACTGTCGAGAGTTCAGGTCAGGGTTCAAACGTTATTTCTGATACCTCGCCCCAAAGTATTAATTCTGTCAAGACATGGTCATACGTTTCCAACATTCGGCAATCCGAGTTGGTAAACTGTTCGGATGATTCTAGCGACAACGAGAAGGATGACTTATCAACCAAATACAAAATTGTCGCTCAAGCTGAGATGCACAAAATAGTGGCGAGGCCCCAACTTCTTCCCTATTGTGATATGATCAGGTGGGCGCTGGACCATGTGGACATCCCGACCAGGACGATTATCAGCGAACATAAGGTAACGATTTGGACTTTCAGGCTAGAACATTTGCGGGCAGTGTATAAATTGTCACCGACACCGAACCTTACTCACAATGCTAAATTTCTAGAAGGTTTCAATAAGGAGTGCAAGAAGTATGAAATTTTTTTATCCGATATGATCAAAGATTGGGTCTCACACCCCATGAAATTCAGGGTTGACACTCACGGGATCTATTCAATCTCTTCCTTGGAGCCACAATTCAAGTACATAGCGATGATGGCTTGCAGGTTGTATGGGAAGGAGGACACTACCCATTTTTTCCTCCCATGGGTACCGCTCATTCATACAGTTGTTGAGGGTTTCTCCTTTGACTGGGCCAAACCGTTGTCTGATAGTCTGACCAGTCGAATTACCGAATATCGAGCACAAAGGGAAAGTAAGAAAGCAACTTCGTTCTTTATGTCTGCTTACATCATGGATTCCATCTGCTTCATGACACCCTTCCCACTAATGAACTGGAGCTAGGCTCCATCTAATACAGAGCCTATTCATGTCTACCACTCGAAGCTTTGGGAGGATAAAGCCAAAGAATTCATCTATGAGATCTTCAACTGGGTAATGGTGCCATTACATGTTGCCATCTTTGGCCAGCCGCTTCCTAGGATTTCGGATAGCATCACGACCAACCTGAGTAGCATGGTAGATTGGTATATAGAGGGAATTTTTCATATATCAGGGTTTTCGGCACCTCTGTTCCTCCATATGCTCTACCCCTATTCTTGCCAGATAAGTTATTGTGTCGCGAGATCACCAGGTAGACTGTGCTCAGTGGAATAAGCAAAGAGCTCAAAGGAGTATCAAAAAAGGTATGGTCGCCCTTCCCCATTCATATTGGTGCATATTCCTTGTTAGATTTTGGCCATGCCAAAGTCGAGGCTACGGATTTAGAAGAAATGAATATGGTGGATATTGAGTTCAAGAAGCACGACCCTAGTAAGGTTGTGAGAAATCACCTGGCAAGTTGTGGCCTGAAGAGATATGAACACAAGGATTCCCCTCATGATGAAATATTTCGGGGTGCAAGGTCCTACTCTAAAGTTGTAAGTCGGATTCAAGCCCTGCCACCCGAAGATATGGCCGATTTCTTTAAATTCTAGGAGCATCGGCGGAGTTGTCTCCCCCAGATTTTACAGGGTGAAACTCCAACTTTTCTAGTTACACAGCAGATCGAAGCCAAAGGTTCAAAGGAATCGAGTCCTAACAAGGAGAAGAACCAAGAGAAAACAAGCGAGGCTGTAACCTCAGAGTGAGGAGACAAAATCCCCTGCCAACAGGAAGGAAACCCTGAAAAGGGTACGTCGGGCAAGCAGGTCCAAGGTCAAGTAGAGATACCCTCACAAGGGTCGGGCGACTCACTATTGATCATGTCAAACAAGCCATCCACATATGTTACCCCAAAACAACCATCCAAGGAAATCAACAGTCTAATTGTTATTATCACACCCTTACAGTTCACAAAGGGGAATCCCGATGCAGGGTGGATTTTCAATGAATAACTGATGCCCATTTCTGTAGAGGAGTTGCCTCCTAATGGATTTTTCTTTGATAAAAAAGGGAAGTTCATGGTGAGGTAAGAATTATATCAAAGAGAGGGAGTAGTGGCTAAATTTTTTAAAATCATGACAGATGGAAAGGCCATGAAAGAGGAAGAATTCGTAGACGAGATAACAGGGACACTAGGGGCTTATGCTGCAGCCAATCAGTACTCAGTTGGAACTTTGAAGGCCCAGTTGAAACGAAAGAACCTCTTGATCAGTAAGTTGGAAGCTAAAGTGGCTACTGCTGAAGAAAATGACAGGGATGAGGTGAGAAAAATCCTCGAGCAAGCCCAAATAACCGATCTGTAGGAGATCGAGAAACTTAGATCCGACCTTGATCATGTGCATCAGTCGGAGAAAATTATCCAAACGCAGGTAAACCAACAGGGGCAACAAATTACAGAGTTACAATCGAAATTGGATGTTGCCAAGAATCAGGTTTTAGACATAAAAATGTTCAGATCCCAAGCTGTCGAAATCCGACAGAAGGTATTAACATCTCAACGAGACTTGCTTGTAAAAGTGGGAACCATTCAAAACCACTTTCAAACGATAGATCAAGTGTTAGAAAATATTTCTTTGAGAGAAAGAAAAGCTGGGGAAACTCGGGTTGCTTTCCAAGACGTTGTTATAGCTACGGTGAAGATAGAGATGGTTGACAACTCCAAATTATCCATCACAAAACAAACTAGAGGGAATATCTTGCTGAAGGTCTGGGAGCAAAATATATCAGAAAGCAGGGGGAGAGCTAATGAGTTGATGAATTCTTGTGAGGAAACGTTCGCCTTGATAAATAAAAGTTTGTTAGACCTTGATAAGGAAGGCAGTGTTGGGACGCTAGGCAAAATCAATATAGCTAAACACCTGCTGGACATCAAAGAAAATGTGGAGAAAGAGCAAGTGGAGATATTCCAAATAAGCCAGGTTGATATGGTCCAAGTGGACAAATGGCTAGTACAACCAAGTTTACAATTATGCTCTATCATCACGGAAGACTGACAAGTAGGGAAATGGTTTCCACAGTTGGTGAAGAGTTGTTACACCTTTGAGGCAAGAAACCAAGCAGAGCCTTCCAGGTTGATAGCCCAGTTGATGGAAAGGCGTGTCATTTGCATCGAGCAGGTGAAGGGGCAGGTTTCTGGTGCTAAATAATGAAAGATGTCAACCCGTTCTATTTCTAGAGCCGGAAGAACAGAGAAAGGAAGGTGCTCCGCCCTTACGAGGGAAGACAAAAGATGAGGAGATGAAACACTCCATTTTTTTCATTTGTAACTGACAAGTTTCCAGAACGATTGAAATTCTAAATGTTTAGAAGTTTGTTTAAATATAGATTGAGTAAGAGATAGAACGCACTTTTTTTTGGTGGTAGATTGTAATAGAGAAAGTTCTTTTTAGCCAGGATTAATACAAAGCAAATTGAAGACTCCATATTCCGTCAAGATTGAGTTATGTGTTTTCCTATGTTATTTCATGCTTCATGTCATTTTTTACATATACGTCTTTGATGAATGTTTTAGCTGCAATTTAGTATAACTTCTATTGTGGTGATCCGATTCTAGTTATCTAGTTATTTATAGTTTTTCCTCTGTATCGGCTACTAGCAAGTACAAGACCTGTGAATTACTTAGATCTCTACATTATATGCTTTCATCGAGGTATTTCTTTCTTTTCTTCTTTTTCTACAACATGGGATTCCTCTGAAATTGATGCCCCACATTGTTGACAGCTCTATGTTTTCACACTCGGTTTCAAGATTTTAACTTAGTTATGGAAAATGACCTTCGATTTTGTTAAACCCTTCGATTGGCTTCACTGAATTTTCCTCGTATAATCTAAAATTGAAATAAGCACTTTAAAACATCAACCCTCTTTTAAAGCTCTGTTCTCCCCATGACTATACCCATCGTAAGACAACCCAACATCGAACCCGGCCTATCGGATCAAACCAACATCGCTTTCAATCTTTTTGAT
This sequence comes from Picea sitchensis, assembly GCA_010110895.2. Taxonomy (NCBI): domain Eukaryota; kingdom Viridiplantae; phylum Streptophyta; class Pinopsida; order Pinales; family Pinaceae; genus Picea; species Picea sitchensis. The sequence goes on along the minus strand of SNQJ01S0170964.1, from coordinate 6,735 downwards.
ACCATACTTAAGACTTCCATCACCCGAACAAAGCTCGAATGTTCATGGGCCGCCATCGAACGAGATATCAACATTCAAGAATATTTTGAAGCTAGAAAAAGACAACTCAGAGATCGACCATAGCTTCATCCCCCGAAGTTGTTTCTTCCACTTTTTTCATTCACTCACTTTAGATACTTAGACTCTACACTTTATAGCCTTAAGTGTAGACTCAGGAACAACAGTATACATCACATAGTTGACGAGGGAGATTTACATGGGTTAAGGTGTGACTTGAGGGGCCTCCTGTCAGATGGTTGTTAGGAGATATTCCCTCCTACTCACCATGAAAATTTTTAGGTACAATTGGTACGGATCAGGTTCATGCGGAGTTAAGTTAGTGGATTACCTTGGGAAATTTGAGTAAGGCTCAAGTGCCGCATGAATTGGATATGAACAAGGTGGTAAAGTCGAAGCGATGCTCATTGTGCCATAAAAATCCTGTGGATGGGATCAATGGAAAAGGAATGGACTCTACTACTGGGCTACAACCCTATCTGTCACATCCTTTCTCGTGGTTGTATAGGGGTGATTTTCAGGTGGAAGGCGGATATAGAGGTTATTTTAGCTGGACAATGGTATTGGGACCGTCACTTGTTTTTCTCTGAGCCATGGCATACATTATTCGATGCCAGGGAGGAGTGTATCTCCAGTTTTCCAATTTGGATCAAACTTCCAAACTTACCCCTTGAGTTTTGGTTGGAAGAGGGGTTTAAATATATTGGTGAGGTTTTGGGTTCATACATTACCATGGATAAGAAATACAATTCTTCAAGATATCAGTATGTGGCTCAAATTCTTGTGAATATTGATTCAAGACTTGGATTATTTGAGTCCCTAGATATAGTAATGGGTGACATAGTTTATATTCAACAACTTGATTATTTGAATGTGTCGATTAGTTTTTCTCATTGTCATCGCATTGGCCACTTGCATGGTGAATGTGATTTGAGTGTTTGAAGGTTGGGTCTTCTTGGGGAATGTGTAGGTTCGAGGGGTCCATAGATTAAGATTAAAACAATATCAAAGGAGAAGACGCCTTTGAAGGTGGCCTCTTTCGGTTCAGGTGGTGCTATGGGCGAGGTCCTGGAGGCAATTAAGGACAACTCCCAATCAAAATCTCAAGAAGAAATTCTTGCAATCACTTTCGAGCAAGTCGAGCTGGGTGTTGAGGAGGCATCTGTATTGTATCAATTGACTGGTGATCTGGATCTGTCTTCTCCTCAACGTAGAAATATGGAAGCCAATTGGGATTCATGTGTACCAGATGCACACGTTACTGGTAAGTCAAATTCATTATTACCTTTCACCCTTGTAAGCAATTATTCTAATTCAGGTGATGATTGATAGAGGGTAAAGGAGTGGTGTCTACTTCTATCTCAATAAGGGACGAGTCCTTTCCAGTTGATTATGTGAGGTTGACTGTGGAAGGGGGTATTGGTGATCCTCCATATGAATCTAATTACATTGCCAAGGACTCCCCTTCCTGTACCAACATCATTTTTTCGGGCTCCCATTCCATTTCTTCTGGACATGAGTTGTATCTACTTCGCCCTCATGATCAAGGATGTTTTTTATCTGGGGGTTTAGGTCTGGATAGAAATAAAGAGTTGGTTCATTTAAAAGTCGGTCGTAAGTCAGCCATAAAACATGCACAGGAGCATGCATCAAGAGAAGTGTTCTAGGGGAAGCAAAAAATTATTACTGGGGTCCTTAGAGTATAGATGACCTCAAGAAAGGTTAAACCATGATTATTATGTCCGTCAATATCCATGGCTTGGGAGGGAAAGCCAAAAATCTATCCCTTTGTAGTCTATGTGATTTTTCCAAACTAGATATTCTTATCATTCAAAAATCTATGGGGTGTTTTGATTCCTTTGTGTTTGATCTTGAATGATTCTTCCCTGGTTGGAGTTTTATTGGCATTGACCATGAAGTGATGTGCAATGGTGTCTCCAAGATAATGAAATATTAGGAAAAACCAAATTTAATTCAATGCAAGGGCGATGAAATATATTTTACATCGAGGAGATGGCACAATCCTCAAGGTGTCATCAAGTCCCTACTACCTTGCATTATGATTGCTCAACCTTGTGGAAATATCACTTCTTGTCCCTTCCTAAATAAGTGCAAATTAGTGTTACTGAGTAGAACCATGGATGCTAACCCCCCAATCCATGCATAAAGTTAGGACACATAAGACCCATGCTCTTACTTTAGAACAACTATAGGAAGAAAATACATTTTTGTAGAAAACGTTGGACTGTGCCTATTAGTTGTAGAGAAAACAATGGTTCAATAATGATGATATCGAGAGTAGTGCTGAAATTTTATATTAAATTTGAACATTTTTACCTATTTTAAATTTTTTTATGTGTGGTTATACAAAGGAGACCATTAACATTGACATGGAGTAAAATTGTCAACCATTAAATTTTACAGGTTAGAAAGCTACATACCCATCAATTTTTCCTTATAGGGGTACTATAACATCTCAAGAGTTGACCTGAGCATGAACTCCTCTTCCACCATAGGCTTAGACATACGAGCTGGGCAAGACAGCGCTCAGTACGATTGACGAAGACGAATGATGTCTTATATGGAAAAGTCAGGTTCCTTGGGCATGCACCAAGGACGATTTCACCGTACATTTGCTTGTAATGAAATTTAAGGCAAAGAGCTTGATCGAAGATGTGGGCAAGGTGGGCACTCCGTGGATGAAATGGGTTCCCCACCGAAAGAGATCGATCAATTAAACGCGTTGGTTGGACGCTTCGACAAGGAAAACAACCAACTGATCGAAGGAATGAAGAAAAACATGATTTGGGGAAGCTTGGATGCATTGGGTGCATGTCGTGCCAAGGGGAGTTGACCAAACGATGAAGAAACGTGCATTGGATGCTTATCGAAGAGTTTGGTTGAAGACCAATCATGAGCTTGACTTGGGTGCCCGAAAATGAAGGATGACGAGTAGACTAGGGAAGAGCGCACACTTGGACATGCGCGCCCGGCCTTTGGAAAGTCGGCTTGAATCATTAAGTGGAAAAAACAACTGAAAGGTCATGTCGACTCATTGGTGAAGGGGAATGTCAGTTGAGGCAGAGCGCCTAGATGAACCAAGGGAGAGAGCCATTGTAAATTTATACGCGCTTGTAAATTTCTAAATCTTTTTGGGAATTGTGTGTATACTTCCGAAGAATACCCAAGTTGAATTTTTGGGGAAAGGGACTATTGTAGGATAATGATAGAAGCAAGACAAATTTTCTTGACTTACATATGACTGCTGATTTTTTTATGAAGACTATTAAGTCTCTTTGTATATTGTTTTTTGAGGCAGCTTGAAATACTACTTTGTGTTAGCTATTATAATTTTGTTTTCCTTAATAAATTACTTGACTGTTTTCCTTGGAAAAAAAAGGTAAGATTATTTGAAATTGTAAATGTGACGTAAATAGGTTTGAAACAATATTAAATCGAAATTATGTTAGCAAACTAAATCTATTAGCAAATATAACATTACAACTTTCTACAACTTATAAATTTATAGGGATTATATAGTGTAACATGAACTTAATCTATAAGAAGCAGTTTAGTTTTCTTTCTTAACCGAAACTAGGGAAATTATATCATAATAAAAAATACATAGCCTAGCTAACAACATTGATACATATGCTATATCTCCAAAATTTTAAACAAAGTTTACAATTTACTACATGCTTGATACAAAATTTGCACATGTCTTTAGGCAGAAAATTTCAACTACTACTATAGATTCTATAAATGACTCCTAGAATACTTATAACAATAAAAAACATTTACTTAACGAAATACATGGTGACCAACATCCTCATCTAAGCCAACGTTTGAAGGAAACAATCCTTGCATTCCAATCTCCATATCATCAACCAACTAGTGCACAATGTCCCCTTCTTTTAGATCCTCATGGGTTGAATTGAAAAACATTCTTTGATTGGATGTGCTTGAATGGGCTCCCTTACTCATATTTATAACCATGTTTCTTGGGATGCTACATTCCATTTCTAATGAGTCTATCTATTTCTTTTGTTGAACTAAAGTGCTAATTATTGAGACAAATTGAGAAATTTCCCAGTGCTCATTGTCATTGGCCTTGGCAGTGTCTGAAAAGAGGGACGTTTTATTGCACTAAATCTAATCCTTGACTTTGAATCACCCGTATTATATCTTGAAGGTACTTGTGATCCATGAAAACATAATCAAAACAAATAGACAAAGAGCCAAAAGATTAGGATTGACTCAACAACAAACTATCGAATAACCAGGCAAATTGGCTTCCTATCCACCAAACCACAGACACAATTTCCCAAACGAAAGCTCTGAGACTTGTGAAACATGTATCCTCTAAGTTTCCAAACCACCCCCAAACTCTGTTCTCACTGCTAAAAAATAAAATACTAAGAAAACAGAATCCAACCAAACCAAAAAAACAAGCTCCAAATACAATCAACTAGGAGATTTGTCTTCTTCTCCACTTTACAACAAACATAGATTTCCAAACATGAGTTTTGAATTTTACAAACTATTAACCACATAGAATGCAAGGCCACCCCCATATTTTATTCTCGTTCCCATAGATTAAAATGGATAACAAATTAACTCCAACCTCACTGGAGAAACAAGCTCCAAATACAAATCAGATAGAACTTGGTGTAGGAAAACATAGAGACAAAGTTCCTTTAAGTATATTTTTCAAGATGAGAGTTCACTGAGCCTAATAGACGCAACAACAAAAAATTGACAACAGTGCCACTTACAAAGGCATGACTAATGTGGTGAGTCAAAATCCAAACTACCTAGGACACCAACCTCTCCATAATTCCATTATCCCGCAATGAAACATATATACTCCAACCTCATCTTCAAAATCGTGTTTGGCCATGGTATCAAGTATGCAACTGGGGTATGAAAATCTTGTCGATTTATTGAACTTGTCTTGGAGGTGAGGCTCAAATGTGTGAAGCATGTTGAGTGTAATTTCCCTTTCTCTCTCCATTAAACCAATTTCAATTTGGCTATGGTATAGTTTGATATCCCTCATTTCCATTGACCAAAATGACCCCATCTTTGAGCTTTGTAGTTTTATTTGTGTGGTTACCTGCTTCTTTATTATTCTCCCTTAAGACTCAGTGAAATGATAGTTCTTTGAATTTGGTAGTTTCCTTGTAGACTCGAGCAAGAATGGATGCCAAGAAATGGTCAAATGGGAGGGTCTTTGAGATCACCAAACTGATTATTGTGCTTGAGTCTCCTATAACTTTTAGAGAGTGAAATCGATGATCAACAACAAGACACAAACCTTGGATTAGGGAATATGCTTCTACTTGGTTATTCAAGGAATTCTCTAATCCTCATTCATAGGTTGCTTCAATTTTTCCTTTGGGATCAATTATGATCCTTCGCACCTGCCATCCCTAGGAGGAATTTAATTAAACCAAAGTATATTTTTAGTTTGTGTTTGTTATTAAGTCAGTATTGTTTATTGTTAAGTTGAACATTTCCTTCTCTAATATTTGTGAATAATGCAATTATAAACTCGTCTAATTTAATAACATTTTGTATGCTTTACCCTTAAATTGACAAACCCTCTAAAATTTCTTACAACTTCCCTCCCATCATTTTTCATGTCCCAAACAATATTTGTGTTCCTTATGAAATTAAAAAATTGTTGGAAGTATTTGGTGTTTTCACCACTCAACTTCAACCAAGTTTCCCTACTTTTCAGCTGCCAATCTGCTTTCCTATTTGCCAAGAATTTATTTTTTTCTTGCTTTTGATTTTTTGACTTGGGACAATTTCCTCATTAAAAACACCTTGGACATTATCCCTAAACAATATAGTAATTTCCAAGTCAATCTCTTTAAGGGTCCTATCCCTATTTTCAAGTCTTTTCGTAGACCATTCCACTGTAACCTTACACTTCATTGCTTTTAAAGCATTAGAAAACTGAATACAGGTTGGTTCCCAAAATTAGGGTCAATATTCCTCCAACTACCTTTAACTAGATTTTGAAAATCTTCCTCTTCTATTCATGCAGGATTTAACTTATAAGGGCTCATTGGCTTCTCATCTTGCAAATCTAGTCGTAGTAAAACAGGGAAATGATTAGAAATGTTCCCCATCTCGATCCAAGATTGATGTCTAGTTGCTCAATGAGGTAAGGAGTCAGAAACTGAAAAATAATCAAGTCTCTTTAACACACTATCCCTATTAGACTTGTTATTCTACCATGTGGGTTTCATGGAAATGGGATCCACATTTATCAACCCTATCACCTCCAATTGATGAATGAAGTAGTTTGCTTGTTTGTCAACTCTTGCTAATTCCCCACATATCTCCCTTCTGTTAACTGTAAAATTCAAATATCCTCCTAGTATCAACCTCCCTTCTCCAATTATATGCAAGGAGAATATTTTATCCTATCATGTTAGCTTCCCATCATAAGGGCCATAAACATTCATCATAGTAGTAGTCATTCTAAGGCTTTTACTATTAAATTTTGTGCGTAGACTTGAAAACACAACAAATGAGTTAGACACAACAAAGGAGTTAGTCAAGTTGAGACTGGATCTCCACCCCATAATAAAACCCCCCAAAAGTCCAATAGAGTCAATAACTAAGAGTTCCCAACCCTTCAAACACTTCTTAAGACTATTGATA
>SNQJ01S0170959.1:0-20568 GCA_010110895.2 Picea sitchensis | reverse complement strand
GCTTCATATTGATCGCCCAAAATTGACATTCAATTTCCATCGGTACATCACAATGATATTGCCAGCTTTCCAATACAGCTGTAGATGGACTTTTGCTCTGTTGAACCCGTGATCGAGTATGGTCCGTGCACCGTCGATCGATATTGATTACCCTGCCGTCCATTGCGTGTGTACGAAATCCATTTCTCAGTCCGTGAAGATCAAAATCTAAGATCCATGTGATCTGTTTTCTCATCAGCGTGTATTCGGTGAAGTGTCTATCAGAAAGACAAATTGAGCTATTTCAGCGGTGAATATAAGTCAGCAAGAACAAACAAATTCAACAAATTAAATTGCAGAAACAAACGATCTTGTTTGTACGACTCACTCAGCCACAGTCAACATCTAATTCAGCGCGGGGTGGTTCAGCAGACAGTCCCTTCAAAATTTAAATCATAAATCCTCCCACACCTGAAACAAGGTATTCATTACCAAACAAAGAAATAATTCCTTCCAGGGTATCTCCGTAGTACTTCATTATTGTTTACCAACTGTACTATAAATTTAACAGTTCACCGTTCGAATGATGTTCATTGGATTCTAAGTTCACCAAAAGTTTTTCCAAAGTGTAATTTCCAATTTTTTACTAGGAAATTAATATTGGTTGTATTAATATATATTTTTTTTTTTAATAATATGGTTTTTTTGGGATGAGTTAATGTTTTAATTTTTTTTATGGGATTGTTTTATTTACACCGTTTAAAAATCTATTATAATCTAGTTGTTAATTACTATTGGAGATAGTGATTATAGACTAGCACAGCCGCTAACTCGCTGTTGAGAACGCCGAAAGGTATCCGCTGAGAAGTGTGTCCCAATATAAAACGTCTATGGTAATCAGTTTGTGGTAATCTGAAACGTTTGGCTGCATTAGGTTGAAAAATGGAACGGGTGGCAATTACATATCCTTACAGTAATTTTTTAATGTGATTAGGTAAATGTTAAAAAGTAAACATGTTAACTGATGCCTTGATAAATGCAAGAAAGTTATGAACAATAAATCTGACCCATTGATTTTGGAGGACGACTAAGAATATGCCAGCATCTTCAATGCATAGCCATCTTAAGGTTTAAGGTTAAATAAGGTTAAAAGATCATTAATTGTGCCCATTATCAATAGGTGTACGACTTTCGACGTAATTATGGACATAATTTCGTTGATAGTTTATAAGGAGCAGATTTTCATTCCTATTATATATTTTAGCATCTTGAACCCTTAACCTGTTTCCTTACTTCAAAAAAAACCAAACTCTTAACCAATCTTCTTATAAAATATCCTTATATTAAAATTTGATTTTTTATTAATACTTATTTTTAAAATGCGGTGTATTTTAACATTCAATAAAAATTATTTATATTTTTGAAATTAACTCATTTGTAATATTTTAATTAATTTAACTTTTATAATAAATTTATAAAGATTGAAATTTATAAAGATCTATTGTCATTGGGATTGAAGTTTATAAAGATCTATTGTCATTGGAATTAGATGGTTAGGATAGCATGTTGGTAAATTATTACCCAATAATGATTTTAAGAAAAGACATATTTTTTTTTTTTTTTATTCCATTTCATCATAGTGAAGTTTATTAGTCGATGGCATATCAAAAGCTAATATGGAATAAGTACCTTACAAGTTTGATTTTTCTAACATGTTTTAATTGTATTATGTTCGTGTCTACCAAGGGTAGCTCCACTTCTTTCACACTTACATAGTATCTTATTCATAATAGGTTTGACTCAATACTTTGTCGCGTTATCTTATGGTTAAGGGTGGACTTAGAGTGGTAGTTGGTGTACTCTTTGCCATATTGGTGTAGGAGCATTGTTAGGAGGGCTATCATGTTTAAGGATGAAAGGTTGAATGCCTAAGAGTCCTATAACATTTTAAAGGTAAATTTACAAGAAATATAAGATAGCTCTCTAGAGACATGTTGCACTTTATTAAAAATTTAGTATAACCTTATGTTGAGGAATTAAATGTTATAATGACATGTATTTTAAATATTATTGGTGTAAGATCTCTTTATATAAAAGATGATATATTTCTTTTGTATAAAGGATGATATGGAAGTGTGATCAAAGGGGAGGGAGAGATACAAAGATCAGTGTATCAATAGTTTATTCAGTCTTAGTCATAGTTTGAGGTTATGAAAAAATAGACTCATGGCGGGCATTGACCTACTGACATGTAGAGAAAGTGATTATGGTGTATGTTAGTTGTGATTTTGAGGATAGTGGTCAATGGCCCTTGAGAACCATATTACTATGAAATGATATTTTTAAAGGTTGTAAGCTTCTTTCTTGGTTAATGTAGTGATGCATTTTTTCTTCTAAGAGATTATATCAGTGGGTTTATGTAATTGTCGATCAATGAATTGATTGTGGATGAAGTTATTATTGAGTGTATAACCTTCCTCCATCTTGTTGATTTTTTCTTTGTTGGGCAATTTGGGATTGTAATGAGATTTTATAAAAATTGTAGGAGACATTGTGTGAAGGTTATATTCTTAATGGGCCTATTGTACGGTTGTTGCATGCTTTTGATTTCATAGCAACCAAATATATTTGAAGAAGTATCATGTGGAGATCTCACACGTTGAAGCAAAGACTTGGCTTAGTGAGGAGAAACATTAGCATGCTCAAAGGAGCATTAGAAGCAACTATAGTGTTTGTGAATGTTTGAGGACATGAAATTGGTTGGAGGAAACCATATTGAAAGTGAGGATTGCAGGTATAATAACCTAAGAAGAATTCACTCCAAGGAAAAAAGGGTTTAGTACAGGTTTTAGTGGAATCCCTTATCTCCTCAACTGAAGGTTTTTATGATTTTAGGGGCAAATGTACTTTGGTGCTACATAAACATCATAGTGCACCAATGTGTTCTAACAAACAACACATCGATGTGTTGCAAGCATAAGTGCACCACAATTATGGTTTAAAAAATTTGCAATGGTTGATTTTTAATTTTTACCATCCTTCATTGCTTTCCTCCTCTCCAAGCACTGAAGCTTCTTTTCACAATCCCCCCATACCAACATACAATGCTTCTAAATTTTCAAATTTGGTACATATTCTCCATACATGGAGGATTCAAATTCTTAACTCAATTTATAATAACCCTCTAGATCATTTTGTTAGGTACTAGATCTATTATAATAAGTAGAAAACATAAATACTGTGGAAAATACCAGGAGAAAAACCAAATGTAGAGAACCAAACTACCAAAAATGATACCTTTATTGATACAAATCAATGTTCACTTGCCTCTTCAAGGGGGAAACCTCCAACAAAGCAATGCTCTATTACAATAATTCTCAAGACAAAGATTTATCATGCCTCCTACTCTTATTTATGCTAATTCTAGATTCTAAAGAACATTCTAGAGGAAGATATTTCTAGAAGCATAAGCTTCTATTAGGTCTTCTTACATTGACTTGTTCACACGTATTAAATAGGCCTTATTAACTAATGTCATCCTTTATTGCATGGAAAATATATTATTCTACCTATGTGAGGGGTTAGGGAGGTTAGGTCCCTAACATGCCCTCCCCCTTGTAGAACAACCTTGTCCTCAAGGTTGTAACATCCCCACTGTTATGACAACAATCGACATACAACAAGTTTTTCTTTTTTTTGCGTTAGTAATTACATCACCATTAAAGCAACTTCAATGACATGTATCAATATATATACACATGAACAACAGGAACACATCATCAATCATTCACGACATAAAGCCAACACAACATTACAATGAAAAGCGATACACAATTCAACACATTAACACAATTAAATAACATCCCATAATCATTGCATTCGTACAAATAAATAATGATGCATAGATAGCACGAAACATAAAGTGCTCAACTCTGCTCATCAGGATTATCATCAGATCACGCTGCAATAAAATAAGATAACATAAAAGCGAATTTAAGGATCATGAAGATAATCATAAGGATCAATTAATACACTACTCGCCCAACCTACCTTGCAAGGTTAGGACCTCCAGGACACATAAGCAATGCTCAAGCCCAGGTTCCCATCAATTTTGACCATTTAAGGTCTCAGGGCTGGCGATTGTTCTGAAGAACAAGGAGGTGTCTACATTCCACTCACACAATCAAGTCCAAACTAACTATGCTAAAACAACAACATCTATGATCGTCTAATTCATTAATTTGTCGATCCTAACATTAATTAACCATGGCGCAAGGGTAAACGTTATTGTTATCCATCATACATCAACCTTCAAATATTTGTTGCACGCGAGAGTAAACAATCGATTTATTTCATGGCGCAACAAATTCGAGTAATCAGTCGTTCATACATCATTTGTCTACATGACTCATCATAATGACAATAAATTCAAGACACATAACATAATGATTTCATTACTAAACTAATCATGCATCATCCTTATGAAGGGCACCGAGTAATCAAGCTAAACATTATACATCCATCATCAATCCAATGCACAAGCAATCCATTATTAAATCACAACAAAATCAATGGCGCAAGGTAAAAATTCCTCAAATTTCCATGACGCCAAAGTAACTACAAATCATTCAACCATCATAAATTTATGCGCGCTAGAAACCTAGTATCTAAGCAATCATACAATACATTAAAAATTCAATGCACACAAGGAGTCCAATTGCTTAACTAGTCATACATCATTATTAAAATCATGGCGCAAGTGAACTAACAACTAAATCATTCATCCATCATTAATAATCATTGCGCAAGGAACTCTAAAAACTCAATCAATCCTATAATTGACATTGGTTCATTGTGCTAGAGTAAATTAATTACATAACCATCCCTACATTGCATTATTATAGCACAAATTGATCACTCAAATAAAACATAAATCACCTCAATCGATGGCACAAGAGTAGATATCAAAGTTATTTCCATGGCGCACGCATTCAATCACTCATTCTGCCATACATCGTTATTCTTGGGTGTGCTGTAACGATTCAATTGGACACTTGTGCATAATTATCCTATTGCTCTGAACAAGAATTCTGATTGATGTCTTGGAGGCATGACTTAATAAAAAAGGGAGAATTCTCCTCACAAAACAATTGGGTACAAAATCAGACTCAAGGGATTGATCATCGAATTTAGAAGCAAGTACCTTTACATGACAACTAAGCCCTGCTAAAAGGAGGCGAAGCAAATTGAGAAATGGGGTGAGCAAAAACTTGGTTGTGAAGAGTCTTGAATCAGAAGAACAAAAATAACATGTTCCAAGATTTATGTCAGGAATCCGGAGGTTGTAAATAGTAAAACAAAAACCTTACACCCTTTTAAACATGTTAGTCTTAGGATTCCTCTTTAACTGCGAATGGAACATGGGTTCACAATGATATACTTCCAAATGTTTATCACACCAACCGTAATTAATGCCCCACGGGATATCTAGCAGAGGAATAAGGATACAACTTGCATGGAATTCCTCCATGCGCAAGGACAATCTCTTAAACAAAACAAACACAGATGGAAGGGAGTAATGTCTAGTGGTTCCTTGCTGATCTTAGAGAAAATCCAGGGAAACAAAATCGCCCCAAAGCGGATGAATCTGGGCGTAATCCCCGCAAAAACGTAGTGAAGAGTACAACAACAAAGACGTTGAGCATTAACTGCAACGCAAATATTCTTACCATGCAAACGTTGGACATTAGGGGAAAACACATGGTTCTGGGCAGATTTCATGAGCAAACACAAAGAGGATTGAGAACGGTTCTGAAAAGATTTCGTGAGCAAACGCAGAGAGGATTGAGGACGGTTCTGGGCAGATTTCATGAGCAAACGCAGAGAGGATTGAGCTAGATTACTTGGAAACAGGGAGAAGGCATAGAGCCATGCCCCTCCAGAAATTTCTGAGAAAAAAAATGAAAGGGAAATATATGTAATGTATAGGGGCGTAGGGCCATACCCCCTCCGTCAATGCAGAGTAAAACGAAAAGAGATGCAGAGCAAAAATCAAAACTAGATGTCGAGCAAGTGTGAAGGATAATTCGCAGAGAAGGTAAATAGAAAACGCTGAGAAACCAAAGAAATCGCAGCGGAATCAATGGTAAAACCCCTGGGTAAAAGTGAAAAATTTTGCTGGGTGAAACCAAAAACGCTGAGTGTTTCCAAGTGACTTCCATACAATTTGCAGGAAAAAAAAAATGCTAGAGAAAATACTCGCTGCCATGCAAGGGTTCAAGGCCCTAAATAAACAACAAATTTCCTTACATTCCAATATATTTTCTGCAACCCAACATCCACCCAAATTTACCCTTTAGGTACGACTAACAACGTATGGAAATATACAGTTGGGCTCCTTTAAAAATTTGATATAAAACCCACAATATCATCAATACTTAGCACAAACATACAACATTCTTCATAAAAAAATAAAATAAACAACAATATAATGTGTACCGTAACCAATAACCTGACGTTGATGTGGATTGAGATTGTCGATGAAGTCCACTTGAACTCACTCCCAACTCCTTCACATTCCAATTGTCGTGACCTCATCATTACCTCCCAGCCAACACTAGGGGTACTCTTCTTCCCCCTTCGCCCCCTGAGCCGCAAAGGGGCCACACACTCCAATAACCAGAGAAAAATCTATCTCCCATCTTGCCTAACAAGGTCGAGCTAGGCATCCCAACTCCCACAAGGTAAAATCAATCAAGAAAAATATCAGCAGCGTAACTTACTCCTACCAGACGTGATTCACAATCCTCCTTTTCCATCCCTTTTATAGAGTTTTCTTAGTTATTACTTTCCCAAACCCTCTTTAGATTATTTTTATTGAATTTAATCAGGATAAACCTCCCCCATACACATGTCACCTGATCCCTTAGTTGCACTAGAAAATAAATTTATTAATTAATTAAACTATCCTCGGTGTCCCTTTATTCCCTTACATTTCTTAAATCACAGACGCCTTTCCTAAAACCTAGTTGAGTTCATAATTAGAAGGTTCCAAAGACTAGATTCCCTACTATGTTATACATTCCCCTTTTCCTTAAGTTTCCCCTTTTCTTCTAAGTTCAGATTTAGCAAGTTTAGATATAAACAACAATTTACCCTTTTAATAAATTAATCCTCCATTAAAATTTTACTTTAATTATTAATGTTGGAATTTTCTTTACCCCCTTCTTGTTACATGTCTATTTAGTTTTAATTTATTCACAGGTGTTACTTAGACCTAGGTTTTAAATTTACTAGGCTTGGCGACATTTCTTAAGGGAAAATTTTGTTATTAAACTTTACTCATAACATCATTCATTTTAAGGCCGACCAGGTCCTAAGGAGGCATAGTTTTCTAGGTACTAGGTTTATTAACTTACCATAATTAAAATCGTGACATGTCCTTCAAGATGCAATACGTGCTCCAAGGGTGCCACTCGTTTGCATTCATGTTTTATTTATGCGATGTGCCCTTCAAGACGCACTACGGACTCCAAGGGTTCCACTCACCTTTTGATTGATTTTGGTAGACGTCAAACCCTTGGAGTCAATACTCTGTTAGGTGACCTTGTGGGAGACTAAGAGTCTCTAAGGAATAAGGTCCCTGCCTTATTGCACACCCCTTAGAATCATCGTGAGCGACTGTCACAGTTTTCCCTCACGACATCGTAGATATCTCGAACTAGGTAAGCATTAACCTACAGTTCGAGCCACAATGAGAGTGCTAGTAGGTTGTGGTAGGGTTGCTGCCACACCTCTCCCTCAATTCTCTGGTTGTCGTGAGTGACCCATTTACTCCAAATGTGAGTCTGATTAGCAAGTTATCGTCATTCATAAACAAATCACTCCATGAATCGATCCAGAGTCCAAGGAGGATCCATTGATGCCATCGACATCCTCAATATTTCAAGGGTCCTATACACTCAGGAGAAACCAATCAATAGCACATGTCTATACATAATAATACAACATAACATCATAAATCACAATCTCATCATCAGAATCCATAGGTGAAGCAATCACTCATATAATGAACCACATCACTTGCACACAAGTGTCCTTAAATAACAAGTCACATCAAAAGTGTGTGCAAGAGTGGGACGTTACATACACCCCCTCTTGTTTTAAACTTCGTCCTGAAGTTTCACAGTATACAAATGCAAAAATAAAGTATCTGACAATATCTAAATGTCTAGTTATCAACTAAAAGGTAACAACTAACACATATTGTATGCGTCCTCCTAGGTAGTCGAGTATGGACTATAATCGTCCCATTGGACCTTGACCCGATTGACAGTTTGATGCCATAGCTGTCGAATGCGATGGTTCAGAAAGTGGATTAGCTTCGCCGTGAGCGCACCTTCGCCCAATCATCTGCCAAGAACTCAAGTCAATCACATGCGTAGGATTACTGACCTAAATTCGCACACAAAAACAAGATCAATATCGAGCAATGCCTCAAGGAATGAGGCACGGTTAGCTATTAGGCCCTTCATAATTATGGCCACGTGATGAGCATTGGGAAAACCCTTATGCCGATCTTGCGCTTCTTCCAACCCTTTTTCGTATCGTTTGTACTAGTTATTACATTTCTTGGATCACTTCTACTCCTACCAGGACCCCATCCTCGAGTTGATCCAACTCAAATATGTTTGACACGGTCTCCCAAAAATAAACTCAAATGGTGCCATCTTAATGGTGCT
This sequence comes from Picea sitchensis, assembly GCA_010110895.2. Classification (NCBI taxonomy): domain Eukaryota; kingdom Viridiplantae; phylum Streptophyta; class Pinopsida; order Pinales; family Pinaceae; genus Picea; species Picea sitchensis. The sequence continues at coordinate 11,848 of SNQJ01S0170959.1, read as the reverse complement.
TTGATGGCTTCTGTTACACGCAAACTTGGCCAGCAGCTAGAACTATCCCAATGTTTCTGTTAGTCCAACACACACATATGCAACAAAACCTTCCAAATTGGTTCATTCCTTTGGTCAGCCTGTCTATCTTAGGGACATGCTATACTAAGCTTAGTGAAGTTCCCAAGGCCTCTTGGGAAACTCATCCAAATTTGTCTTGCAAAGACTGATTCCCTTATCAAAAATGAATCTTTTGGTACGTCTGGCAGTCTCAAAAATCTTGTTGATATAAAATCTAACTATACCTAGCACCTGATGCGTCATACACATAAGGAAAAAATGTGAACTCTTCATCAGAGTGTCAACTATCATGAAAATCGAGTCGTGCCTCCTTGCCGTCAACAACAGATTCCCAAATGAATTCCGTGGAAATGACATGGAATAGCGTGTGGTCGTAGCAATCTTGTCGGATGTCTATGTTCATACTTCAACTGTCGACGTTCTAGGAATATCACCATGCAGTTGACGATGTTCGCCTTTATCCCTTCCAGAAGAATAAGGGCTCAAGGTCGATCCTCATCTTCATGACTCCTGGATGAGCCATGTACAATGTTCTATGAGCTTCACATAACATCAAAACTTCTCAATTCGTTGTTGGGCCGTAAGTAAATTCGTTTATTATATCTAAAGGATCCATCGTTGTCCACAGTATATCCCTCAATTTTTGTACCATCATGGTGTCTTTCTCAAAAAATTCCTTACCCTCTTCATACTAGTCAACGTCGCGCTATAGTTAGAATCTTTTAATGTAGAGTCGTTTGAAGAGGTATCACTAAAAATACATGTGGTCTCTAACTCAATGGGTCTTCCACTCTCTTCATTGTTCCTTTTAAGTAGGAAATCACAAAATCATACTCGCTAAGCAGTTCTGACCAATGCCTTTGCCGCGCATCCAAGTCACTTTGCGTAATAAGATGTTGCGAATCACAGTGGTTTGTTTTTTTTGTTTGAAATTATGTCCAATCAGGTAGCATCCCCACACTTTCAAGGCATACACAGTGGCTAATAAATCCAAGTCGTGCATCATGTAGTTCTCCTCATGTGATTGCTCAACTTTCTCGAGATGTAAGCGATCATTTGATCATCTAGCATCAAGACTCTGCCTAAGCCTTCCTTGGATGTGCATGTGCATACCAAGAATTCCTCGTCCATGTTAGGGAATTTTAGTATCAATGTCCTCATCAATAGCTCCTTGAGCCTTTGAAATGCTTCTGCGCATTTCTCGGTCCAAAAAAACTTCTTGTTTTTTCTCTACAACTCTATAATCGGATTTTCTATCAACATAAAACCCTCGATGAATCATTGATGTGTTGGCAACCCCACAATATTTTCACTTCTTAAAGCAACGAATAATAAATTTTGTAGCTGCCTCCACTTAATCATATGAAAATTGCTACTTGAAAGATGAGTCTTGGGCTATAAAAGGTTTCTATTTTTCCTAGTTCTTGTTTTCATGCTTCGTTCATGACTGAAAGCATGAACGAAGCATTGAAACTTATGAATTTATTGCAGTTGAATTTAAGGCTTATTTCCCTAGGAAAATAAATGTTCATACAAACCTTTTTAAGAATGATATTTTTCTTTAAGGCCTATCTCATGTCAATAAAATGGTTGTTTTAAATTGCTCATTGTTATAAGGTCTACTTTGGACATTTGAATGATACACCAAGAATCAATTGGCATTAGGCTTGTTCATTTAACATTCTTGGTAAATCAACTTTGATTTTAAATTTCTGATTTGCATTTGGATTATACAAATGCATCCTTTCCTAACCTTTGCAAATCAATCACACTCATCACATAACGTGGCAATTTAACATACCAGGATCGTACCCTGTACGTCATTTTAGTAGGAAGGTTGATCTGAAAGGCCTATCATTACGAGCTAGGGTCTTGAGCCTACTCTATACTCTAAAACATTCATTACCAGAAACGCCCAAATTTCATGACTGAAACCCCCATTGCTTATGTTATGGTTGCCTTGGTGTGTTCCTAGTTTTGTTTCCATTGTTTTATCTCGGGCTTACCTCCTACCACTTCCATCGAAACCCACAATTGGTCTATTCTCTTTTGTTACAGTCTATTCAATCTAGTTTTTTCTTTCCAGAGACACAATTTTGTGGGAGAGATTCTGCGCAAACCCCTACGAATTAGACCAAACCCTTTAAAACCCAGAACGAAAATGGGCCCTTTTACCTTCAATGGGGGCAGTTTTCCCATAAACTAGATCGTTTCAGAGATATGCCTCTCCCTTTGGAGGTAAATTTCTCAGAATTCCTGTTTCGGTTAAGATGAGCGTTTTGTTTTATTTTATTTTGTTACAGACATTCCTACAGTGCTGGATAAACCTCTGATAGAGAAACATCATTTTTTCCTCAATTCAAAATCTAGACCCTTTGAAGGAAAACCCTTGTCATGAGGCAATACTCGACCATTTTTACCTGGGAAATAAGATGTTAGTTCTGGGATTTCGGAAATTTCTGTGCATGAATCAATTTCTCTGCCCTAATCTTAACATAACATCCCCAGTGGAAACCCGTCCAAATAGTCAACAATTCGACTATGTGGATAACCTTCCACCATGCCTGAGAGGTAATAAGGATTTACAGGAATCAAACTCGGTAAAGAACCCACAGACAACAGTGGTATCATTATGACACACGACCATGGATATCCTCAAACAACTGTTCGAGATCCATAGTGTGAGGTTTGCTTGTTTTGGATCGACAAATATTACATAGATATACCTTCCCTTCAATTGCAAATCAAAACCCTCACCACTCAGATCGACTCATTAATGAGTGAAAATCAAAAACTAAAGTTCATTGCTCAAAAGCAAGGGAATCACTTGAAAAGAACTGGAAACGTAATAATAAAGAATGTTGAGTGTGTCACAATAGTAGTTAACTCTGAGGTCTTATGAGTAGAATTTAACATGCAGTTAAGTGGTAAAGATTTGTTTGTTTATCTTAGTTGTGTTTTTATTTAGTTTTTCTATTAATATCTATTTAATTAGATTTATGTTGTTTAAAATAAAACTAGCTACAGCTGATTCTGTAGCCAGTCTATTCTCATTCGAATTTTTGGAAATTATTTGTTAGAATAATATCTAAACTCCTTTATTTTCGTTTTTCCTTTCAGGATATCATGTAGTTGGTCGTGATCTGATGATATGGACCATTTCTGAGCTTATTAGCCATTTCTTTGGCTCATCTTTTGTAAACAGAAACAAACTTTTTATAGTTTTGAGAGATACAATGTGATATGGAGTGGTTCTATTACCCTCTATTTTGTAATTAGTAAATCATTTTGAGATTTAATCTTATCCCACAAGATAAGATGTTTATCTTGACCGAACTCTTTAAATACTAGAGAGTTTTGTAATGAAGACATCCTCGCCTGGGGCAGAAGATGGACGTTTGATTTACAGACTTTAATGGAACAACAATGCACATTTGGGCTTTAGATTTTTGTGGATGGTGTCTTCATTTAAGTTTGTTTATCCTGATACGATAATAGATTTTGACAGCTTTAGTCTTCATGATTTATTATGTTATTGGGATAATTCCCTTATAAATGTTATCCATAAATAATGCTTCAGATATTAATCGTGTGATCATCTATTCAGTTTCAATTACAAGATTTCTCATTTAATTTTCATTGAAAGATTAAATGCAAGGATGTTTGCTAATAGATTTTTCTTAATGCAATTACTTGCAATCATGAGATCACAGTAACTATTGGTATCATTCTTTCTGTTATTAAAATTTAACTTCCAACATAATTGTTTTGCATTTATTCAGAACAAACTTAAGGTTCCTTGCAAGTTTTTCTCCTGAACAAGGTGGTTAAATGTTTTCTGATCGCACATATGTTTGGATGCATATCATTAGCTCGCTAGTAGGTTAGTTCATTTTCATTTTTCTGCTATTTGTTTGTCACTGAAATTCGAACGTAAAGTGTGGCTTTTCACTAGCTATACGTTTCTATTTCATAACATTTTCTTCCATTAGTTTAAAACTTATAAAAGAAAAATAAAAAATATGTGTATGTTCTTTCTTTATCTGCTTCTTCAGAGCAGTCATTTTCACATTGAGTTTAGTAAGTTTAGATTAAAACTTGCATCCTGTAAATAATGTATATAAATGAGAGTTATCTATCTTTTGCTTAAATACGCCTATTACAGTCACATTAGAGCATATGTACATATATATATAGTATTTAGTAATTAGTTATTTATTTCTTTTCTTGATTATTTTTGTTTCTTTTAGGATTCTTAGATTGGCCAACAGAGCTATTAAACCCATCAGAATGAGTTATACCAAACGGCTTGGGTTACTTAGACAACCCCAAACCGGACTCGTTCTTCCAATTGACGGACGATCATTTTCTCCCATCAACAAATGGCGCTAGAAGGAGGGCTGACTAAAAATATGGCCTTGTAGGAGATTTTATTTCAAATGTATTCAATTTCCCCATAGCTCCCCAAATCATTGTGTTGGAACATGCTTTCCACTTCTCACTACCAGTTATTCCCAACAAGACAACTAATCTCTTTTCAGAACTCACCTTTGATGGTGAAGGGAACACATCTGCAGTAGACCATATTTCTAAATTTCTTTATAAATGTTTAAGACATAAGATCATTTGTTCTAATGTTACATGCAAATTGTTCTCTCTCACTTTCCAAGATCAAGTTAAATGTTGGTTTGAATCTTTTCTAGCTAATTCGATTAATTCTTTGTCTGAGTTTGTAATTGAGTTTTTATCAGACTTTAACAATTATGATTATGATGAATTAAGTTACTTAAGGAAAGAAAATGGTGAATCATTCGATGATTTTTCAATTAGTTTCATTGATCTTTGTACTAGGTTCCCTTTGAAAGAAATGATTCTTATTCATGAGTGGTTTAAATATCTCGTTCCTCTCTTAGACGAGAAAGATCAATTAATTGTTAACCAATTTGAATTGAGCACTAACACTCAATCTCAAGATGGTTCAAATTTTGATGTTGATCTTGAAGATTTTGAAGCACCACAATTTTTGTCAACTTCTTTGATTTTGGCAAATCATGAGCAACATCATCCTTTACAAAATGAAATTGTCACATCTAATCATTCTTTTCAAACAATGTCTCCTCCCGTCGAAGAAGGAACCTTGACTTTAAAAGACGACAGTTGTCACACTCTCATAGATTTTATAACTAAAGAAAAAGAGGTTGAATGTGAAGTTGATAATCACGTGGACGATAAATCTGCCCCTAATTTACTTGAACAGATCCATGATCAATCAATAGGAGACAAAATCATTAGTCATACTATTAATCAACCTTCTATCTCTAGTGATTTTCCTTCAATTTTTCCCTTGCATGATGAACCAAATTGTTTCTTAAAAATTGTCTCGTATTATTTGAAATAGAATGAAAAAGAGAATGATCAGTTTATACAAGGAGAGGGGACAAAACCAGATTTCGAAACGCATATACCTATCATTTCAAGAGATGCATTCTGTCTCCTTAATTCTTCTACATATTATTCCTTGTACCCTGATATTTTTGATCCTAATGTTGTGCGATTGGATGTTCCATATTACCTTGGAGAGAATTCAACATTATATAATCAGGTACAAAGAGATCACCGAATAGAATATAAAGAGGGAAATATTTTTTCCCATGAACATATGAATTTTTATTCTCATCAATTATCTGTGGGTAAATCAAGAAATGATTTGAAAGAATTCTGAATTGCATCTTCCATTGATACATCCCAATTTGTGTTTCGAGAAGGATCTAAATTTTTCCATGATCAATTATTTGAGGTTGAAAAATATAATCGGCCAAATATTACTACCAATGATGTTTTATCAGTCATTCCATCTAGTTCACCTCAAATATTTAACCTTGAAATATATAAACTCAATACAAAGTTTCAAGAGAATGAAACACTTATTTTTCGATCGAGAAACATGATAAGTTCTCGCCATCTTGGTTCGACCTTTTTAAAAGATTCTTTCCTTGATAATCTAATACTTTATTCTCACCAGGAATATTTCTCGCATGTGAATTCTTTCAAACCATCCCATGTCAGTAATTGCATGTATCATGATAGTATTGCAGATTGGTTGGAGTATTCATATCTTGAAAAGTTCCCAGGTAACAGTACGATTATCTTCATTTTATTTAGAGATCAATGAGGTAACTTCAACACACTCATTTTATATCCTCCAGATGGAGAAAATATGGAACGAAAGGAAAATTGTCAAGAGGATGGGGCACTTCGGTTTAGGCCGATGGTTATGTCAGGTCCCTATAACTCTCACAACCTTCATAATCTCATTCTTTCATATTTTTGTAACCCATATAATGACAAAATTGCCAAATGGCTGGAGGATTCATACAACAAGAATGTTCAAGGGAATGGTAAGATCATGCTTGCCTTGTTTTTAAATGATGATTACAAAGGTGAGTATGATATATTTTTGTTATTTTTCGATATACTACCATTCTTGTTAGTAATATGTGATTTTGTTTCTACTGTAGGATTGGAGTTATTCCGATGGCTACATTGGAACCATGACTTCATGTAGTATTCTGATTTTTTTAGTAGTCAGGTTAGGTTTAGGAGTAGGTTTTCTTTTAGTTTTATTCATCACTATTTCTCTTTGTAATAATGTAGTCATGAGCACAAGTGGATGCACCACGAGAACCATAATGTGACTATTATCAGGGAAGTCTGCATGATCCTTTTCTCTCTACTTTTCGTTGAATATTTCTTTTCAAAGCCGCAGTATTATTATGAAAATTTTAAATGGAAAGTAAAGAGATAAATAAATCTGAATTGTAAATTCAACCCTGACCCGAGGTACCACGAGTAGGACTGCTTTCACATCAATGAGGAATTTTCTATTTTCTTTCAGTTTCTCAAGAGATATTTCGCATGATGTTTTAGAATCCACCTTTGTACATGTTTTTTCTATTTTGATTTATTTTTGTTTTCTGATTTTGGTTCTTTTCATTATTGTTTGTTTTTATCACTTTTTTGGATAAAACATGCCTATGTCACAGTTTAGTTCAAAGAAGGAAAACATAATGCTTCATCTTAAAACAGTTGTCGAGGACTATCAGAGCGTCAACTTCTGTAATTTCCTAAAACACAGAATAGTTAAAGAGGTTTTTTTTGTTCAGAATTGATTTCATGGTTCCACTTTGCAATTATGAGCAGACATGACTATCATTAAAATCTCTTTACGTTGTCCCTGCTTTTAAGAAAGCAACTCAAGGATGGCTTATTGTCCTCGAAATATTAGTTTCATCTGTAAACTATTTTCAGATCATGATGAAGGTTATCAAGCAAAAATTAAAAGTCTGGAAAATAACAAGTCTCGTAAAAACTGGAATTTTCGGCATCACCCCGCTCTTCTGAATGTCTTTAAAATTATATCAGATTGTGAATAATTTCTCAAGAGTTGTGGGAAGTGTTTGTAAACCCCCCGGGATACTGAACAGGTCTACTGGTAGCGGGTAAATGCATTCATGATTCCAAGACAACTTCGTTGGGGTACTGAACAGGCCCACCGGCAGCGAAGCAATGTCAGGTTAAAGAAAATTCTCAGCTATAAATTTTGATATTGGTCATAAGTATCCTTCATTTCAAATTGAAATTTCTTGGACAGGATAGAGGCGTTAGAGTGGGTTAATTGACATCCCTTCCAAGGCTATGGATATTTGTTGGCAGTAGTGGCCCTATCAGCAGTATTGGAGCCATTGACTTGAACATCGTGGCTCTAATTTTTAAAAATTTGTCACCAAATTTCATTTTAACAGAAAGATGTCTGAAGATGGACCGTGTAATGATTGTCGAGATGCTTGATATCCTTAAGTTGTTCTTTGATCTGAAATCATTCTAACAATCCTAACCTGAACTCGTCGGTGATACAGATATAATTTCTTCTCCCAACAAGTCACCATTATTGGCAGCCCCACAATATTTTCACTTCTTAAAGCAACAAATAATAAATTCCGTAGTTGCCTCCGCTTAATCATATGAACATTTATACTTGAAAGATGAGTCTTGGGATATAAAAGGTTTCTATTTTTCCTGGTTCTCGTTTTCATGCTTCGTTCATTACTGAAAGCATGAACGAAGCATTGAAACTTATGAATTTATTGGAGTTGAATTTAAGGCTTATTTCCCTAGGAGAATAAATGTTCATACAAACATTTTTAAGAATGATATTTTGCTTTAAGGCCTATCTCATGTCAATAAAATGGTTGTTTTAAATTGCTCATTGTTATAAGGTCTACTTTGGACATTTGAATGATACACCAAGAATCGATTGGCATTAGGCTTGTTCATTCAACATTCTTGGTAAAACAACTTTGATTTTAAATTTCTGATTTGCATTTGGATTGTAAAAACACATCCATTCCTAACCTTTGCAAATCGATCACACTCATCACATAAAATGGCAATTTAACATACCAGGATCATACCTTGTACGTCGTTTTAGTTGGAAGGTTGATATGAAAGGCCTCTCATTACGAGCTAGGGTCTTGAGCTTACTCTGTACTCTAAAACATTCATTACCAAAAACGCCCAAATTTGATGACTGAAACCTCCATTGCTTATGTTATGGTTTCCCTGGTGTGTTCCTAGTTTTGTTTCCATTGTTTAATATCAGGCTTACCTCCTACCACTGCCATCTAAACCCACAATTGGTCTATTTTCTTTTGTTACAATCTGTTCAATCCTGTTTTTTCTTGCCAGAGACATGATTTTGTGGGAGAGATTTTGTGCAAACCGCTACGAATTACACAAAACCCTTTAAAAGCCAGAACAAAAATGGTCCCTTTTACCTTTAGCATGGGCAGTTTCCCCAGAAACTGGATCGTTTCAGAGATATGCCTTGACCTTTGGAGGAAATTTTCTCATAATTCTTGTTTCTGTTAAGATGAGCATTTTGTTTTATTTTATTTTGTTACAGACATTCCTACAGTGCTGAATAAACCTCTGATAGAGAAACATCATTTTTTTCCTCAATTCACAAGCCAAACCCTTTGAAGGAAAACCCTTTTCATAAGGCAATACTCAACCATTTTTACCTGGGAAACAAGATGTTAGTTCTAAGATTTCAGAAATTTCTGTGCATGAATCAATTTGTCTGCCCTAATCTTAACATAAAATCCCCAGTGGAAACCCTTCCAAACAGTCAACAATTCGACTATGTGAATAACCTTCCACCATGCCTGAGAGGTAATAAGGATTATACAAGAATCAAACTCTATAAAGAACCCACAAGCAACAGTGGTAGCATTCTGACACATGACCATGGATATTCTCAAACAACTGTTCCGTATCCACGATGTGAGGTTTGTTTGTTTTGGATTGACAAATATTACACAGATATACCTTCCCTTCAATTGCAAATCAAAACCCTCACCACTCAGATCGACTCATTAATGAGTGAAAATCGTAGACTAAAGTTCAGTGCTCAAATTCAAGGGAAGCGCTTGAAAAGAACTGGAAACGTAATAATAAAGAATGCTGAGTGTGTCACAGTAGTAGTTAACTTTGAGGTCTTATGAGTCAAATTTAGCATGCAGTTAAGAGGTAAATATTTGTTTGTTTATCTTAGCTGTGTTTTTATTTAGTTTTTCTATTAATATAGATTTAATTAGATTTCTGTTGTTTAAAATAAAACTAGATACAGCTGATTCTGTAGCCAGTCTATTCTCATTCGAATTTTTGGAAATTATTGGTTAGAATAATATCTAAACTCCTTTATTTTCGTTTTTCCTTTCAGTATATCGTGTAGCTGGTGGTGATCTAATGATATGGACCATTTCTGAGCTTATTAGCCATTTCTTTGGCTCATATTTTGTAAATAGAAACAAGCCTTTTATAGTTTTTAGAGATACAGTGTGATATGTAGTGGTTCTATTACCCTTTATTTTGTAATCAGTAAATCATTTTGAGATTTAATCTTATCCCACAAGATAATATGTTTAACTTGAATGAACTCTTTAAATACTAGATATTTTTGTAATGAAGGCATCCTCGCCTGGGGCAGAAGATGGACGTTTGATTTACAGACTTTAATGGAACAACAATGCACATTTGGGCTTTATCTTTTTGTGGATGGTGTCTTCATTTAAGTTTGTTTATCCTGATACGATAATAGATTTTGATAGCTTTAGTCTTCATGATTTATTATGTTATTGGGATAATTCCCTTATAAATATTGTCCATAAATAATGCTTCAGATATTAATCGTGTGATCATCTATTCAGTTTCAATTACAAGATTTCTCCTTTAATTTTCATTGAAAGATTAAATGGAAGGATGTTTGCTAATAGATTTTTCTTAATGCAATTACTTGCAATCACGATATCACAGTAACTATTGGTATCATTCTTTCTGTTATTAAAATTTAACTGCCAACATAATTGTTTTGCATTTATTCAGAACAAACTTATGGTTCCTTGTAGGTTTTTCTCGTGGACAAGGTGGTTAAATGTTTTATGTTCGCACAGATGTTTGGATGCATATCATTAGCTCGCTAGCAGGTTAGTTCAATTTCATTTTTCTACTATTTGTTTGACATTGAAATTTGAACGTAAAGTGTGGATTTTGACTAGCTATACGTTTCTGTTTCATAACATTTTCTTCCATTAGTTTAAAACTTATAAAAGAAAAATCAAAAATATTTTTATGTGCTTTCTTTATCTGCTTCTTCAGAGCATTCATTTTCACATTGAGTTTAGTAAGTTTAGATTAAAACTTGCAGGATGTAAATAATGTATATAAATGAGAGTTATCTAGCTTTTGCTTAAATATGCCTATTACAGTCACATTAGAGCATATGTACACACACATATATATATATATAGTATTTAGTAATTAGTTATTTTTTTTTTGTTTCTTTTAGGATTCTTAGATTGGCCAATGGAGCCATTAAACCCGTCAGAATGAGTTATACCAAATGGCTTGGGTTACTTAGACAACCCTAGACCGGACTCGTTCTTCCAATTGACGGACGATCATTTTTGCCCTTCAACAAATGGTGCTAGAAGGAGGGTCGACTGACAATATGGCCTTGTAGGAGCTTTTATTTCGAATGTATTCAATTTCCCCATGGCTCCCCAAATCACTGTGTTGGAACATGCTTTCCACTTCTCACTACCAGTTATTCCCGACAAGACAACTAATCTCTTTTCAGAACTCACCTTCGATGGTGAAGGGAACACATCTGCAGTAGACCATATTTCTAAATTTCTTTATAAATGTTTAAGACATAAGATCATTGATCCTAATGTTACATGCAGATTGTTCTCTCTCACTTTCCGAGATTGGGTTAAATGTTGGTTTGAATCTTTTCCAGCTAATTTGATTCATTCTTTGTCTGAGTTTGTAATTGAGTTTTTACCAAACTTTAACAATTATGATTGTGATGAATTAAGTGATGAATTAAGTTACTTAAGGAAAGAAAACGATGAATCATTCAATGATTTTGCAATTAGGTTCATTCATGTTCGTATTAGGTTGTACCTTTGAAAGAACTGTCGTTTATTAATGAGTGGTTTAAATATCTTGTTTCTCTCTCAGACGAGCAAGATCAATTAATTATTAACCAATCTAAATTGAGCACTAACACTCAATCTCAAGATGGTTCAAATTTTGATGTTGATCTTGAAGATTTTGAAGCACCACAATTTTTGTCAACTTCTTTCATTTTGGCAAATCATGAGCAACATCATCCTTTACAAAATGCAATTGTCACATCTAATCATTCTTTGCAAACAATGTCTCC
>SNQJ01S0170955.1:7421-27989 GCA_010110895.2 Picea sitchensis | reverse complement strand
TTTCCTTGTGTCACAATATCACTTTTAGGGAACCTCTCATCCAGGGTATGTAAGAGCATGGATTCCATGGAATTTCGTAATTGTTCTATCTTTTGATCCATTTTATCTTTAATTTCCCTTTTAAGGATTTCTTGTGAATATGCCAAATAAAAAAATTTCAACACATCATCACCCATGTCATCAAATTGGTTCCTCAATTGGGATACCCGGTACCCTATGTCTTCACTTTTTTCAAGATTCATGTATGAGTTCTCTTTAAAAACCTTGGTTTGTAGACTGTCTTATTGACCAACTTTTCTCCTAAAGTATCTCTTAAATTTTGGCCCCTTTGAGTCTCGAATTTCAATCTATAGTAGCCTGATATGTCTTCTCTATAATGTCGTAGGTTTGACCAAATTCCAATGTGCCAAGAGAAATTTATGGTAACTTTCCCAAAACTTGTTGTTTTTGTCCCTTTCAGGAGGGTGAACTTGTATGGTTTGCCATGTGTCCAATTATTTAGATCTACTTTTGAAATTTGGACCTAAAATACTATGATTTGTCTTATTTCCATGGAACTATTGGAACTCAATTTGGACTTTTCTAGCTTCGGATGTGATTATTTTACCAAGAACACCTGTTCGAGATCACTAGTTTCAGGACTTGTAAAAAACCCTAATTTCACAGCTTGTATTTCCTAAAGTACACAAGAACTTGAAATTTTTAGCACAAGTACTTTGTTATATCTCCTTAGGCACCCAAAAGAATTACTATCTAAAACTTCCTATAAAAAAAATTTATAGCAAAATACCAAGATTACTCATTCAAAGGAGTCAAACCCAAGGATTATATGCTCTAAAACAAAATATTATGCACGAAACACCCAAATAACATAAAAATACAAAGATAGGTAACTCTACACCTTGAGAATGAGATGGAAGAATGAATGAGAAGCCTCTTCAAGGGGGGAACCTCCTTTTACAATATAGCAAATGCACAAGATGACATTATATCTAAAACTAGGTATCCTTGGTATATATAGTAGACAAGGGATGCAACTGCAATTAAAGGGTCTAATTGACCATTAAAGGGCCTAGATGATCAATAAGGACACCACTGATATAACAATAGAAATTTAATAACTCAATATCTAGGGCTTAACCAAAAGAAACACCAACATAGTCCAAAATTTGTTCAAATTCAAACACACCCTTCTTCATAATCGTATCCTTGGTGAGCCCATCCTAAAGATCTAAACCCACCAATAGTCGAGAAATGTCCATCAAGCCATAATCTCTAAAGAATAAATTAACCTCATAAAATGATCAGTGGCATTCCATATTTCTTGAAAAATCTCAAGTGACTAAAAATCAATCATAAGGCTAGGTAACTTGACCTAAACTTGGGTAATCTCCACCTTCTCAGTCCTAGCATAAAAAAATGGGGTCTATTTTTTAAGTGGCGGAGAAGTTAAGCCCCATTTCCAATATAATGATAGAACCTTCTCTACATCTTGAGCCGAGTTAAATATGAAGTCCATCCATCCCTGATAACGGATGTATGACATAAGTGCTTAACCCATGTAGGACTCCTAGTTGACTTGAACCCAATCCATTAGAAGCTTCCCTCCTGCTCACCTTCCATGGAACCCACCAACAATCACTTTTTCGACGATATCCACCACTTTGTTCATCCAAAGGTCTTCTCTAAGAACCAGGTTTTCCGATCCAATCCTTTTTTTAACACATTTATTCCACTTGCGAGACAACATTTCCCCACTACCCCTAATTGGAGCTATAGGATCCTTAGGTTCTTTTCGAGAGATATTCACACATTGAGAAAAATATTAGTGGTTCCAGGCTCATCAGTGAAACACCCACCACATAAAGAAATTAAATCCAAGGAAGGACCGATAAAATTGTTCCCAAACACTTGTTTGCAAACAATTAGAGAACATACCCAAGGAAAACCATGGTCCTTCATAGATACTGAGAAGATAACCTTAGAAATAAGGACAATAAATCACATCTATGAGGACTATATCCAAATTTGACATCGGTCCTTACACCAATATCCTTAAGAATGCCACCTAGGCTCTCACCTAAAATCACATTGATATCTAGCTAAATGACATGTCCCATAGAGATCTACTCTTTAGTATGAAAATTCAACACTTTGTTAGTTCCTTGGTTTGCACTAGCATTCATATTTTTAACCACTTTACCTATAAGTCCTACAATGGTTTTGACCCCATGGAAGCACTTTTGTTTATCCCCAAACCTATAGGGCTTAGGGGAAAACGGACTCGAGGAGAAGCTAACATGTGACAAACATCATATATGTCATCTGGATAATCTACTAGATCCAAATCCATGCTGAAAAACCCTAGCTTATTCCATCCAACTTCTTTTAAACTCCGTATATGCCCTAACTCACCTTGAATCATCAACTTGGATATGATACAATGAAGTCTAATATTAGTCAAGCATGCAAGGAAAGCATTCCATTATGAATATCCTCTCGATTAGGTTTACACCTTTTATCCGGTCAACATTTTTATCACTTCGTATGAAAAGAGTACATTGGAGATATCGAGTGGCAGAAAGTAGAGAGTACATTATGTAGTTTGGAGGAGGGTAGGCATTTGGTGGAGGATGGTGCAAGGTATACCTTGCAAGGAATACTGTCGAGGGTAAAAGGGGTAGGATGATGGGGTTATGGTGGGAAGAGAGATAAGGAGGGGAGATCAAGTGTTCAATCCCCCCCACTCCATATTTTGCAAATAAAACTCATACACCAATGTTAATTCCACCACCAGCCAATGCTTCAATGAACTCAACCTAGCATACATCAAATCCATTCATGGGGGATTTAGTCAACAATTGAAGGCAATTGAAACAAAGTTTTTTTACCATGGAAACCAAGTAATCAAGGAGAAACTGACACTTTCATGCATTTTAACTCAACTTTTTTCATTATTGCAAACAAAACCAACACAAAATTAACTAGGGCATCCAACCAAATAAACTAAGAACCAATCTTGGGGAACTATAGTACCTACCTAGGGGTAACTACTCAAATTGAAATCTAGGTGAATTCCCTCAACCAATTACACAAGGCTCCATCCTCCATCCAACAAAGGGAAGAAGTGAAGTTTGGAGGAGAATATTGGAGGCTTTTGTTTTTTTCTTGAATTTTCCAATTTTTGCATGGGAGCAATGTGTGGCTTGTCCATGATTTTGCTTTTATTCATTTATTTATTATTTTCCTTTGCCTCAAGGTATGTAATTCCATGCACTAAATGTTTTTTACTTCTTCCATGGAAATGGACCAAAGAAGGTTGAGGTTTGACTCGAATCATATGAAGGGGTAGAGTGACACATGGAGCACACGTTTGGAAAGGTCTTGGTGAGAACTTCCCAAATATAAAATTTGAAATATGATATGATACTAACAAGGCCCTCGATTTTAACTAGGAATATCTTATGCTAAATGCTAGTTTGCTAGTGGGGCCTACAAGGGACTTGATTTTACAAAGGCCATCATTCAATCATTCGATGTCAAAATTAAGAAAATGAGGTATTTTCCAAAAGACATCAACAAGAAATTTGATGATACCAAGTTAGAAATCTAATTTAATGCTACCACCTATTGATTCACTTGCTCAAAAACGTTGTCGGGCAAGCTGCTCAACCACACCCCTAAAACTAGGTCAGAGACTTGTGAAAGCTCTAAGTTAGTCATCCAATATTGGAATGAGTCAAATTATATGTCATTGGAAAGGTATCAATGTAAGATACAACTTGGAAACTTGAATTTCCTATTTTGGTGGCCAACAACAAAACTTTTTAAACCATGTACCTTTGTCATCAAATTGTTGCCTTGAAACTAGTCATGATCTTGTGAAAGTTTGTTCTTGACAACCAAAGGTTGAAACCAAGCATATGATATACCGGTCAAAATGTCTTGAACAACCTTACATCATCATCAAGCCCAATTTTTTCTTTGGGCCTAATTTAGAATATAGTATGATCAATGAAGTCACAAACTATAGAATTTGGCCCTTGAGGAGATGTGCAACTTACACACTTTGTAGAGTGGGCATATGAAATTGGATTTGGGAAAATGAGGGCTCTTTGGAATTATTTTTCCAAGTACTAAAAGGAACAACCATTGGGTTTACTACAAAAAAAATCAACTCCTTTTGTATTCCATGCAAGACCTAGTTCACGTGGACCTTGCCTACTAACCAGTGAAAGGGGCCGATGTTGAAATTTTTGCAAAGTGCGCTCACATTTGACGAAATCTAACCTAATCAGCCTATACATGTACTTTTTTAATATGAGAGGGTTTTAGAACTCAAAAATAAGCTAGGGACAACCTTCCCAAAAGCCAAAATATGGGTAGCCAAAAACAAACCCAACAATGTTGGATTGAATATAATTATACATTGAGAAGATATTGCTAAGCACTATGGCCTTAATGGCTATCATGAACATGCCATGAGGGTGATAGTGGGCTATGTAATACCGTCAAATTGAAATCAATTAGCCCTACTAAGTCAAACTCTATGCATGAGCCCTGACAATTAAAAAACCCAAAACGTTATATCCATCTATGACTTAATCCAAGCGACCTAGTATTGACCATTTCTACTATTCTAGTGTTTGATAAGTCACTATGATCTTGGAATATCCTCTCACTCTATCCTTTTAATAATCTTTGATGGGGAAATAACCATAATGATGATGACTCACATTGTTTTCTTTAATTGAAACTAATGTTTGAAGGCTGCTTAGAGAAACCCTCCTACCATCTTGGGAAGATATACAATGTACCATACCATGTTGAACTCAAATCATAACTTTGGGTCAACAATTCCTAGTGAATTGATTGGTTATAGGAGTTTAATACTACTCTAACTTCATATCAAAAAAAGGTAATGAGAATATGTGAATAAGAAACTCTCTATGAGAATCAATTGGATGTTTAACTTCAAAGAGAATGCAATGTGAATCAAATTGAGCACCTACAAAAGTTTCAAATTAGGGTAACATTGCATTGTTGAAGACCAAACATGAATGTCCTTCAAATTTTGTATTCATTCATTAGTTATGTTTATGAAAGGGGGAATTCAAAAAAACAAAACATGTCAAGGGATGTTGTGAGAACAAATAACTCTCCTATCTTATAGCATAAAGATGACTTTAAATTGATGTTAAGTATTAATGTTATCAGTTGATAAAGCAATTGGGTCATTGGTTGCATAACTACGTGACTAATGAAATAAAAGGGGATCAAACTCATTGTATGAGAGGACTCCTTAATTAATATCAAAATGGACAGATCCCAAGTTCAAGTTGACGATAAAGCAAGTTTGTTTATGACCATATATAAGGGATTCATGGAGATAAAAAATATTTTACAAGGAAAAATATTAAAGTCCTTTCTAAAGTTTAGAAGTTTTCCAATAAAGTAAGTATTATTACAAGGAAGAATACTGCAAATCATAACACATAGAGAACACATGTTTGTTTGCGCACATGGAGTAAAGAACATGCCATGACCAATGTTTTGTTCAGACTAGTACACAAAAATATTATTTCGCCTATTATATGTGTGGTGTGTGTCTTTTTGGATATTGTATAACTTTTTAAAATTTTTATGATATATATTAATATTGGGTACCTATATGCGATATGTAGCTTGTTTTTATGATGATGATCAGTGTTGTATGTTGTGGTTGGGTATGTAGTTTACTTTTTTTCCAATAGAAAATTTGCTCAATTATATTAGTAAATATAATTTGTTTACATCTTCAAAGTCCATGACTAGGACTGAAACAAGAGATAGATTGTCCAAAATGGACAGGCAAGGAACCTCTACATCGTTCCCTTTATATAATATTCCCATTCATAAGCATAGAAGACTGAAAGGATCTAGGAAATATTCTTCGAAAAAACAAAATCTGAATTGCCTGAGCAATGAAACTGTCTATGAAATACTCAAAAATAGACTTTAGAGAAGTATCAAAACTATCTATAACAGTACCAGAACTGAAAATGACTAATGACTTAGTAAAGGCAGAGATGTCGCTTAGGACCTTCAATCCCATTAATCCATTGGTAATATGTGATTCTGCCTTTTGGTTCCCTTGATGCTAGCTTTGAAAGAAGATTTGCTTCCACATTAAATTCCCTGTAGATGTGCTCGAAGTTGATAGCATGGAAGGATTTAATTAAATCCTTTGTTCTGGATTTCCAGCCCTCAATTGCACTTGCATGTAGTCTGCCTCTATTGGATAGCCAAACGATCAATACTTTTGAATCGCCCTGAACTTGAATTCTATGAAAAGACAAATGTGAAGCCAACATGAGAGTTGTGCATACTCTGAATAGTTATGCTCTAGTGTTTGTGCCTCCTCCACAATTATAAACCCATCTATAGATTGTTAATTCTGGGGTTTTTAAGACTCAGCCAGCTCCACATTGATTGTCATCCAATTGTGCAGCTCCATCGAACCAAGCTATGGTTGTATTCATATGCTGAGGAATCATAACATCTCACAAAGGGGTTAGTTTTTGAGTTGCCAAGTGTCTTTTCTGAAAACTCGGGGTCGTATAAATCACCGAGTGGATAGATGGCTTAGTCTCCTAAAAAATTGTTTAGTTCCTCTCTAACCAAATAAACCAACAAATGTAGACAACAATCAATGATGGGACGGACTTTTCCTCCACCCAATTTTTGAAACAGTCGGACATGGTATTCCCTTCCCAACAATTTTTGAAACTCTGACCAGTAACCAATCTCTCCCAAATCGATTTAGTGAAAGAGTAGTGAATGCAAAGATGATTGGTATTTTCAATATCTTGATTACAAAGATGGCACCGACTAGGTCCTTCCCAACCTCTTGTTTGAATATTATTCCATGTTAAGATTTTATTTTCCACTGCCAGCCAAATAAAAATTTTGATTTTAAATTGCAGGTCCCATTTCCAGACTGCTTGTCTCCACTCTCTAATTTTCGACAAACCCCGAGTTGATAATAATGCCAAATAAGTATTTTTTACAGTGAGAGGTCCTGAATTATTGCCACCAATCCACAATAGTTCATCTTCTATATCTTGGATGTAGACACCAAAATCGATAAGAGCCCTCTGAAACTAGTCCCATTCTGCTGCTAAGTCTTCTGAAAAGCCTAATTATGTATTGTTGATCCAAAATGATGAAGAGGAGTGATGGTCAATAAGCCTCCTAGCCTGAGAGAGAGATGTAATATTACGCTTTCTTAATTCAGATAGAAGATTTAAGGAGAGGAAAGACATGTCTCCCATCCCTAATATCTTGTCTCTGCTGAGAGCAATGAGATGACCCGAACCTGGAGTCCAACTCAACCAATGTGTAATCAAGTGAACTGATTTCAGGAGACCTTTCTAGATTCTGAATGTCGCCTTCTAGTGGAAATTAGGATATCCAAACCAATTTTTAACAGTAGTGTGAGGAAGATACTTGTCAATTATTACTTTATGCCATATACCATCACGCATTAATACTAGCCAAAGAGAATTTGCAGCCAAGGCCCTATTAAAATCAAATATATTTCACAATCCCCATCCACCAATTTTTTTGGAATTGTGAGAAGTTCCCACTTGCAGAGATGATAGTGGTTTGAAATTTGACTCATTATTACCCTTCCAGAGAAAATTGAACACAATTTTTCTCAAGTTATTTAACACAGTAAAGGGGATGGCCGCCAGGGACATATAGTAAACAAGTTGGCTTTCTAAAACAGACTTCAATAATGTATAACGCCCTCCCAATGATAACCACATGTAGCACCAATGACCTATCTTTTTCTCCACTTTTTTCAACATCCAGCTCCAATATTCAACTCGTTGCAACCCAGTCTTTAAGTGATAGCCAAGGTATTTCAAACCAGTTAAGAGATCAGAAAAAAGTAAAGGGAAAAAGAGTTATGTAAGGAATTAAATCCAGTGCCGACAACCCCTCTTGAAGTACATAAGATTTTGTCCCATTTACCTTAAGACCCGAAGCCAAGAAGAACCGTTTAACAATCTTATCAATCTACCACCATTCACTCACGGTAGCTTTTGACATAATAATGACATCATCTACAAGAACCGTTTAATAATCTTATCAATCTCCCACCATTCACTCAGAGTAGCTTTTGACATAATAATGACGTCATCTACGAACAAAATATGGAGATTTTTTATAGTTCTAGATACTTCTACTCCAGTCATCTTTCCATCACTCTGACCTTCGTTTAGAAGAAGGCTTAGTCCTTCCATTATCAAAATAAATAATAGAGACAATAATGGGCACCTTTGGCGAAGACCTCTTCCCCTTTTGAAGAAATATGTGGCCTCTCCATTTAATAAAACAGTGAAAGATGAGGAAACAACGCAACTCATAATCCAGTTGGTCATCCTAATACCCAGACCAATTTGGATTAAAATCATCCTAAAAAAGTCCCAATTTATACAATCATAGGCCTTCTGAAGATCCAACTTCAGAACAAGGGATCAATTTAAATTCTTTTTTTTTATACTATGGATGCATTCATGTACTGTCCCAATAGCATCTTGGATCTGTCGACCTTTCAAAAACCCCAAATACTATTCTAAGAGTGATCTGGACAGGATAGGCTTTATCCGATTTGCTATAATCTTTGTAATAACTTTGTAACATAGGTTGCATAAGGAGATAGGCCTAAAATCCCCAAAGGTGAGAGGCTTAATCACTTTAGGGATTAAGGCTAAAAAAGTTGAATTGAGGCCTCTGGATATAATACCCTTCAATCTCGATTCTTCCACCATTTCTAAGAGATCCCCCCCCAACCAGATCGAAGAACCGAATAAAAAACTCAACCATCCAACCATTGGGCCCTAGACTCTTGTCAAGATTGAACATAGATAAAACTTCTTTTAAGTTCCCCCAAGTGTATCGGACTATATAGGGCCTCAGCTTCAAATTCAGTTACAAATCTGGAGAAAAGACTCGCCACTTTTACTTAGTCACATATCGATGGATGTTCCTCAGCTTTGAAAGAAAAATTAAAGTATTTCACCGCCTCAACTTTTAAATCCTCCTTTCCATTGTGAAGAATCCACGTATCATCTCTAATCTCCCAGACAAATTTATGATTCCTCCTGTAATTGGTGAAGTGATGAAAAAAAATTGTGTTTTGATCACCACTTTGGATCCAGATAGTCGTACTATATTGTCTCCATAGTTCTTCCTTTTCTTTTAAATACCCGTTCCTTTCTAGTTCAAGATTTTTTAGATATTTTTCCTCCTCTGGTATTCTCGATCCACTAGAAAGTTTTGAAGAGTGAATTTTATTTCTTCCTCCAGTTGTATCAGATGTGTGCTTGCCTTGTTGTTGCGAATCTTTGCCCATTGTTTTGTGCTTAACTTCAATTCTTTGAGTTTCCAGACCAACCTTCTTTGTTTTCCACTCTCGCAACTGAATTTTGGATATGTCCAGAGCTTCTAAACCATATCTATGAAATATTGATCCAACAACCACTGGGAATTTAATTTAAAAGGGCATGCCTTGAACAATGGCGAAATTTCCGACTGAAGTAACATCGGTGCATGATCTGATACATATGGGTATTCCACCCCTGAAATTTAAATACCAACACTCAAAAGAAGCTCTTCTGAAACGAGAAACATGTCCAGCCTTTTCGCAATTAAATCGATACCAAAGCGCTCATTCCTCCAAGTCGCAACCACCTTTTTCGGCTCGATATCAATGAGTTTTTTTATTTTGAAAGAGAGCTTTAAAAAAAATGACCAAGGTCCCCACTAAGGAAGAACCTCCCCAAATCTCACCCAATGATAAGGTTAAGTTCAGATCCCCTGCAATAACTAAGTTTTTAACTGATAAGAGTCCGGAATCTGCCAGAAGGTTCCAAAACTTTTTCCTCTCCAAGCAAGGACCATAGATATTAAGCAAGGAAATCTTCCTTTTGCTAGCGATACAAATTCCTGTCAATAAAAGTCCACCACAAGTGAGATGCAGAACTAGATAAAAAAATGTTTGGGTCCCACGTAACCAACACTCCACTAGAAGTTCCAACCGAATTAATAGCACAACTAACCCAAGTTGGACGAAAAGCATACATGAAGGATCTGGAATTTTGTGTCGACACAAAGTTTCCTATAGAAAAACAATATCAGGACATTTTCTATCCAGTACACGTCGAACATAGGTCGATTTTAGGGTGCCTTTAGTCCCTCTAAGGTTTAAGGAGATCATTAACATTATTTCGCCCGTGCCAGGGCCTTCATTGCTTTAAGTGACCCACTGTCAGTGGAAGGACGAGAATCATAATCCAAGGTTGACAAAACAACTGATTTTTTTCAGGCACTCCTAGTCTTTACCGATGGGTATTTTATACCCAAGCCCCTAGATCAGGCAAACTCTTTCCCTTCCCCTTCATCACGTGGGCGAGAAGAGTTGTCCTCCCCAACACAGTTAACAGACTCTAGAACTGAGTTACCAAGGTAGATAGGTAGTTGATCGAGGATTTTGGGTCGCGAATAAAAGGTATTAAAGACTCCAGAAACGCACTTAGAGAGGTATCATCCTCTTTCGGTTCACGGTAACTTGAGGGATAAATGGAAACTCCATTCTGAGGATACAGGGAAAATATGGGACACACCGACTGGCTAGGAATAGAAAAAACAAAGGAAGGATCATACTGGTTTAATTTTCCACTTGACTTGACCCGACTAGAGGGGATAGCAATAGTTTCGTCCCCTAGTTGACTGACTGACAGGGTAGCCCTGTCTTTCTGACTCTTTGTCCCCAAGCCAACAAGATCAAAAAATTCCTTGTCCACCACAATGGACACGTCGACTTTAGAATTTGTAATCCTTATCCAATCTGATGCATCCAGAGCATCCTTTTCCCACATCGATAGAGAAGAATAAAGTGTAGGGCAATGATTTTTTAACTTACCCGTCAATGAATCCCAAGACTCCGACTGGCTAGAATATTCTTGTGCAAATTGGAAAGGCCAGGTTCCATTGTAACCTACTTCCGAGGAAGAGTCCCGAACATTTATTTGCAGAGCTGTGTCTTCAGACTCTTCTTCTTCCGCTAAGAAGCCTCTACAATCCCACCTTAGGTGACTGATACTCTGGCAGATACTACATCTGAAAGGTAATCCTAGATAGTCCAAACGTTGTAGAACCTGACGCCCCCTCCATTCAATCTCAATGACTTCTAGAAGTCTGAAATGTATATCCATTTCGACCAAGACTTTTCCAACTTTCCTAGATGTCGCAGAAAGGGATGATTTATCAACCGTATTAAAATTTCCCAACGAGCTCCCAATGGCCTGCAAAGCTCCTTCATTCCAAAGGTGCAGAGGTAAACTAGGAAGAAGAACCCATAGATGTCTATGTTGGAAATATTTTCTCACCGAGTCGAAATCCACCCGCCAATGCTTTATCATAAGGCTGCTTCCACCTATAACCCACCTACTAGCCAGTAAAAGCGATGCGTCTTTGGGCGATTACAGATGATGTTGAACCAACCTTTAGTTAAAAACAAAACCTCTGGTGCATATCCTAAAAGTGGAACCCATGCCTGCTCAACCCAGATGGGGAGAGACACATTACACAAGTTTCTATAGGATATCCTCCCCACCAGACCACATAAATCCATCCTACAGGTCTCCTCGAGACCGATGTCTGACCCCAACACCATCCGCTTTACCACCTTATTTGCCTTCCATTGCCTATGACTACCCCGAGAGGGACCAACTGTTCTACCAACGTTTCTCTGAGAACCTATAAAGCCCGCTCCTCTAGCCTCCTCTCTCAGACCGCTCACAGGTGTGTGATCCTCCACCTCTAGAGGTTTTTCAGTTAAGCCAGGAAGGAAGTCGGATAATGGAGGAACTCCAACAAAACTACTACTACGAGGACGTGCTAATGGGGAAGTTGGATCAATAGAAGTGTGAGTTAATGACTTGGTAAATTTCCCTAATGAGTCCACCGATGCGAAAATACCTTCCTCCTGTCAGACACCTTCGTCTGCCTCTCCCATTAGTGCTCCTACGTCAGCTTCTATAACCGCCTGCCTAGGAGGGGCCATGGTTAAGCCACCTGGTCTCCACTAACACATGTTCATAACTCCAAACTCTGGCGCATTCTAGTTACCAAGAAAAGCAATAAAAGGATGATATAAATAAGAGTTAAGCTTAGTTAATAAACTAATGCCACCTGCGCTCCACCGAGAACGTTATGAAAACTAGCTTCAATGTTGTTTAGTTTCCAAGAATAGCATTTAAAGACCAACTAAAAAGGAGAAATGGCTAAGCAACCCAAAGGTAACTGCTAATAGTAGAGCTAAAGATGCAGAAAGCTGCTAACTAAAAGAAAGAACCCTACACCCTCTAGTAAACCAGGAATACAAGGATTTGACTCTGGCTCCATACTGTAGTTCCCGCGCTTCCGTCTTTCAAAAACCTCGACCTTATCAAGATCAATAATATCCCTAATGCATGGTAATGTATGTTCCATAGTAATTGTGTATCGATATCTCGTGTTAATTGTGTGTTAATATTTCATGTCAATTGTGTGAAATTAATCACCATTTATTTTATTTTATATTACTAATGTCATATATAATAGATAATGTTTAAATATCAATTAATGGAATTGATTTTAGAATATGGAATAAATGAGTATGCATGTCAAATGATTCATGAATGGCAATATAAATGAAAAGTGAAATATGACGATGTTCTAACTTTTGAATAAAACATATAATAGAATTTAGTGATACTTGCATGAATGTTATGATTGGCTCACAACTTTTGATGGTTAATATTGAATAAACACTAGCATATGTGTGTGCGCTATAAACATGAGAGTTTTGATATAGATCAGACCAAAAAGAAAATAGAGAATATGAGTACCTTATGGGAGCCCATACCCATGAGGGAATGTTTGCAAGATATTCTAGATATGGGTCGAGGGAAAAAAGTACCTTCACTAAGCCTATACCAACTAAACTGGACTCATGTGTACCATTGGAGGCCAGAGAGACAAATAGATAATGGAAAGATACATGCCTCATGGATGCCAAAAGTTGAATAGAGCCTCTGAGCAATGCTGTGACTTTCAATGCTTGCTACAATCACCCATGCGGTAAGTTGAAATACCATCCCATGAGGCATAACAACTAGTTTCAACAAAGGGACTTGTGCCATGGTGGCAGGGGTCACTCATGCATTAGGAGGGGGGAAATGATATGGAATGGATCATTATATAATTTGTCATCTATCTTGGTACTTTTTAGGTGGAAAAATTGGAGGAATTGGCTTGCAAGGCCCATTTTAGTGGTAGGTCCCAGTTTGGCGATTTGGGGTATGGAACCTTCTAGAGCCATTTTGAGGCATCCAAAGACACTTTTTTGGGTCAACACTTTGCAAGTATATCCCCAACCCCTTGATGTTCTACACATTGAGACCTTTTCAACAATGTGAAAATCACCTTGATCATAGTTCATATGCAAAAGTTATGCCTCTTGCATGTTGACCTACCTAGTTGACCACCATGGTACCTAGTGGATGCCATGTCAACCCCCATTACTCATGTGTGAGGCTAGTCACATCTAGAATTCCAAGAATATTCTAGAAGGTCCAAAACCATAACATTAATCGAGGGTTGAGGCATGCAAAAACCTTAACCCTAGATGACTATCATGTTATGTTAAATACTAGGCCGCTAGGAAGATAGGGGGTTCTATTCTTTTAACATTGTACTTGTTCCATAGTTGAGAAAAGCATCTAGGAGTAGGATTTGAGAACATAACACAAGAAGAAGAATAGTTTGTAACAACCATTCAAGTCGTAGTGTCAAAGGCAACTCTATAGTGAGTGCCCCTTTCTTTGTTTTTTCATTTTCATAATTGAAGAAAAGGAGAGCAGAGCATAGACCTTCTTGGGTCATTGTTTTGTCACCATTTTCATCGTCTATACTCATACTTTTGGTCAAATTGCCTCATTCTTTCACTCATTGATTACCCCATTTACCACGATTTCC
Source organism: Picea sitchensis (assembly GCA_010110895.2). Classification (NCBI taxonomy): domain Eukaryota; kingdom Viridiplantae; phylum Streptophyta; class Pinopsida; order Pinales; family Pinaceae; genus Picea; species Picea sitchensis. Next base: position 13,919 of record SNQJ01S0170955.1, on the reverse strand, counting down.
CATAAAAACATCATTATACATCTCCTTATGATTTAGTGGTTGATTATTGTCAATTTTCCTTCATTTTTAATTGATTGAAGAATATTATGTTTGATTTTTACTGATCATGGTAATTTCCAAAAATTCATGTAATCAAAGGGTAGTTTCTTGTAATGAAATCCAAGGTTGTCATACTTGCACAACTCTAGGGGAAATTTCGGAAGATGGGATTTGTCACTAGGAACCTCAACATGGTTTTGTGTTGTTCAATTCAAACCCAAGTCACACATGTGAGCCTCTAACGCGTGGTCAAAGTTCTGGTCGAATTTAGCAGTAGTTTCTAGGCAACGATCTTCAAGCGCAATTTCTAGATTTATGAAGGCAAATCTAAAAAATCAGGGACACGAATTTTGTGTAGAATGAGCCCACTTAGGTGAAATGCGAGCTAATTTCTCAAAAAGTGAAAGATCTAAGAGATATGAGTGATTTTCTAAAATGGATTTTCCCAGATCTGCTATTGCGACCGGTTTGAGGATATGTAGGTTTTGGATCTCCAAGATCCCATTTGTAATATATAAATATCAGTCTCGCGAACCTTCACAACACATTGGATATGATACTGGATTGTTGTACTTTTGTATCATTGATTTGAGATTAATATAAGAGCTTTGGTTATTGTCAATCATATGTGTTGTGTGTTTTAATTACTTAAGAATGGTTCTATCATTTTCTCCAGCATCATTCACCGAGCCAGGAGGCCCCCTTGAGTGAGGAGTGTGTTGCTTCTATTTTTTCTATTGTCATTTTAATTTATCAGTTCTGTGGATTTTATTTATGTTCTTTCATTTATGCATTTTGTTTATGATTTCCATTTGCAACACATGGGAAGACTACTGCACATATCTTATCAATTGAACAAAGATTGTTTTACTTCAATTAAAAAAACCTTCATTAAATCATATGATTGAAAGTCTATAATTGTCATGCAGCTAAAAATCAAGCAGGTTGATGATTTCAAGTGTTTAAAATCATTCTTGTGCTTTTTCATTAAATCTATTTCCTTAAATTTACATCTTCCTTGTTTTTTGAAGCTAAGCAAAAACTCTATTTTTAAAGCTAAATAATGAACAATTTTCAATATGCATAATAATAATTTAAAGATAGATTAGAAGCTAATACCTTCATATATTTTGCATGCACTTCGTCAGTTTACGAACCTCGGGTTGATGATTTAATGTAGCAGATTTCACCTAATTGAACTGGTTGACATTTTTGGTGTCGTTGTCGGGGAAGTGCAAAAAGGAATTAGTTTTTATTTCTATCATTTAAATGCATACAAGAATGAATGCATGGGAAGAGAGACGGTAAGACGAGAGGTAAGAACCTGCGCATTCTCTATAAGTAGAGATGTAGTGAGTCTCTCTTCAATTATTTAAATCATGTTAAGTAGAATGCATGAATAGACGTAGAGATCCTAGAGGTAGATTTGTAAATGTGTTGAACCTGCACATAATAGATCTAGCTAAATAATAATACACACATTTGCATAGAGAATTGGAGAAAGAAGAAGAAGGAGAGAAAGAATGAAAGAATTCTCATTAACCATTGTGAATAATGAATAATTTACACATGATATACTTTGTATAACTCAATGAGTGTGCACTGGAGGAGAACCAATGCGCCATAGTGGTGGTCTAGAGTGATTTGGACACACACCAGCAGTTACGAGAGTGAACTGCCACCTAGTCTAGTCTCTCAGGCAGTTACGGGAGTGAACTGCCACCTAGTTGAGTTAAACTAGTCTTCAGTTAACTAACTGAACAAATAGTAGTGAGGAGTTAACTCAGGGAATCAAGGGTAATGCGTCAGTCTGGTGATGATACCAAGGCAAGGTCTAATTAGCACGGTGATGATCCCAATGTTGCATGGTGACAAAACCAATGCAACATCTAAACTCAACTCGACTAGTCAAACTGAAGTGTCAACTGAAAGAGAATATTCTCTAGGTGGAATATTCTCCCCTAAAATATAGGAGACTAGATAATGACTAATTATGACTAATAAACAAGGAAAAACCTTAGGAAAAGGAAATCCTAGGTGTGTGTGAGGTAACTCCAACACCCCCCCTGAACATCACTATGGTGAAAATAAAGAATGGGTCCCGGCAACGAGGCCATGTTAGGTACCCAAATACAAAAGATACACTGAAATAAAGTGAGGAAAGAGGGAAAACCTCATGGGAAACCCCCCCTCCCCCTCAAGATACAATGTATGTAAGAAGAAGAACTACAGTTGCTAGGCAACTGTGTCCTTCACTCCAAGATGACTTCGTAGAGAAAGGAACTTCTGCTCAGTGAAGGTCTTGCTGAAGATGTAAGTCGTCTGTTCTGCTGAAGGACAGAACTGTAAGTCGATGATCCCCTCATGTACTAAGTCCCGGATGTAGAGCATGTGGATATCGATGTGCTTCATCCATTGCCTTTGAACTGGATCTCTGCAGAACTTCAGAGTGCTCTAGTTGTCACACGAGATGACGATTGACCGATGAAATTGAATGCCCAACTCAATGAGAAAATGTTGTAGCCACATATCTTGAATGGTTATGTTAACTACCCCTCTATACTCTGCCTCAGCTGAAGATAGAGCAATGGCAGCTTGCTTCTTTCTCGACCAACAGTTAGGCCCATAACCAATACTGAGTGAGTAACCAGATGTGGACTTGCGATCAATGCTATCAACAACCCAATCAGAATCAGTAAACCCGGTGAGATCTAATGTAGAGTCTTCTACATAATGAATCCCAAAGGTGATGGTGCCCTGTACGTATCGAAGGATACACTTTGCATCTTTCCAATGTATCTCATGCGACTCCTGCATGAACCTAGAAACTGCGCCAACTGCATATGAGACATCTGGTCTAGAGTCCGTGAGATACAACAAGCTCCCCACTAGCTGTCTATACAGTGTGTTGTCAACCAGTGGAGTCTCCCTGCCATCCTCAAGTTTTATTCTTGATAGGAAAGGAGTCGGACCATACTTGTAGTCTGTCATGTGAAATCTCTCAAGGAGATCTCGTGCATACTTGGCCTGAGATAGTTTGATGCCTGATGCATCCTGACTGATCTTGCATCCAAGGAAGAAGTGTAGCAGACCCATGTCTATCATCAAAAACATGTCATGTAGAATCCTCTTGTCTACAACAATCGTTGAAGTCTAGCACCTGGTGATCAGCAAATCATCGACATACATAACTAAAAGTAGAAGTGAATAAATTGTCCCGAGCATGTAGACATTCGGGTCTGATTTACAATGTACAAAGTTTTGTGACAACAGGTAGGAATCCATCTTGGCATGCCATTCCCTCAGAGCCTGCTTGAGTCCATAAAGTGACTTCTTAAGTCGACAGACCAAAGATGAGTCCTGCATAAATCCCTGGGGCTGCTCCATATAGATCTCCTCAGAGATATCACCATGAAGAAATGCATACTTCATGTCCATATGATGAACTTCCCATCCTTTGGTTGTTGCAATGGCAAGTGCCAATCGTATGGAATCCATCTTCGCTACTGGAGCAAAGGTCTCATCATAGTCAATACCATGCACCTGCTGAAAGCCTTTGGCGACAAGCCTAGCTTTGTATCTGGTAATCTGTCCATCTGTTGCGCTCTTTGTCCTGTAGACCCATCTGCATCTGACAAGTTTCCTCCTAGAAGGAAGGGGAACCAGATCCCAAGTCTGGTTCTCTAGGAGAGAGTTGTACTCTTCCTGCATGGCGGATTCCCAAAAGGGATTTCCAACAGCCTCACCATAAGATTGTCGATCTAAAGACTGAACCAAGAAAAGATGCCTAGAGGGCAATTGTTCAGTGGCAGTGAGTGCAGCAGGAGGCTCCTCAAAATCAGATTGAGTCCTCCTATTATCGGTTGGATCACCAAAGAGATCCCCTGCATCCTAAAGAGTAGTTTGTGCCCACTCGGGCCTCTGCTCTAGCTCTGCAACTGCATCTGGATGCTCTGGCTCTGCAACTGCATCTGGATGCTCTGACTCTGTATCTGATTGTACTGAATCTGAATCTAAATCATTTGATTCCTCTGAATCAGAACTCTCATCTGAAGAAGAGTCGACATGTGCATGCTCATCATCTCGGATAAGTGGAAGAGTGAAGGTGTCTGCATGCGGTTGTTGAGGTACATGTGAGACACTTTCCTCAAATTGGACACTACACTCAGTGATGAGTCGGTCCGAGGAAAGATCAATAAGCCGATATCCCTTCACACCGTTGGGGTATCCAAAAAAAATGCACTCAGTGCTCTGTGGATCAAGTGCCTTCCTCTTTTCAAAGGGAATCCTGGCCCATGCACATGAACCGAAAATGCAAAAGTGGGTCACTTCTGGTTTGAGGCTGCTCCAAGCCTCGTAGGGGGTCTTATCCTTGACAGATCTATGGGGAGATCTGTTTTGGATGTATGTTGCACAGTTAAGTCCTTCGACCCATAGTCTCTGTGGTAGTGACTTTGTATGCAACATGCAAGATGCCATCTCCTTTAGAGATCGATTTTTCTGCTCAACAACTCCGTTTTGTTGCGGAGTATAGGGAACTGTGTGTTGCAACTGAATCCCTGCCTCATGCCAAAGATTATGAATCTCATGATTTACATACTCTCCCCCATTATCAATTCAGAGGACTTTTATCTTCTATCTAAACTGTGTCTCAACCAGGGATTTGAAATCTTTGAGGTGTTGAAAGACCTCGGAATTTTTTTCCTGTGAAAGTAGATCCATGTAAAACGTGAGAAATCGTCAACACAAATGAGAACAAACCTTGTTTTTCTGATCGATGGATGTGGAAAAGGACCCATGAGGTCACTATGGATCAGATCTAAAGGTGTGGAGGCTCTCTGAGATTTTCCCTCGTCGAATTTCTCTTGAGGGTGTTTCCCGAGAACACATCCCTCACACACTCCCTTGGAGAAATGGATGTTTAGTAGACCATCAACCAATCTTTGCTTGCTAAGCTGTTGCACGTATCTGAAATTCAAATCTCCAAAACTTTCATGCCATATCCTACTACTTTCATCAACATGAGTAAGAAGTAAAGCAGAATCAGGTTCAATGAATTCATAAAAAGTATACAATCTAGACTGATGATTTACCTCACAGGTAGCAACCCTAGAGTTGGTTTGCATGTCGTATATGTCCACAGAATTTGGTGTGAATATGACTTTCTTTCCGGTGTCGGAATTCGTCATCTGATACATGGAGAGAAGATTGATATAAATTTTGGGAACGTGCAACACATTCTCGAAGCTTGTATTGGTGAGTTCAATCCTTCCTCTGCTGGTGACTTCGACATAAGAGTTGTCCCCCCATCAGAATGGGAGGACCTTTGCATGCATCCAAAGAAGAATATATTTCTTTTGAGGCAATTGTGTGATGTGATGCTCCTGAATCTATGATCCAAGCATCGGGAGAGGAGTTGATGGAAATCAAGGCATGGCTAGAATTGCCTTTCTTGGAATTCAGATCTTCTGGCTTCTTCTTCTTGGCACCCTCCGGGTTGCGATCTACAAGGTTGTTTTGTTGAAGTATTTGAGACATCAGATCTATTTTTTTTTGCATGCTTGTGGATTCAGAATGGAATACTTTGTGACAATACGTGCATTTCTCCCATTTTCTTCCCTTTTCTCCTTTGGATCCGGAGGCATCGATGAAAGGTTTTGTGTACCCTTCCTTCTTCGGATGTGCATGAGCTTTCCATTTATATTTATCTTTAAATTTATGATATTTGTGGCTGCCATCATGCAGAATGAGTGCATGCGCCCTTGGGCCTTTGATTGTGCCCATGTTGATGAGATTAGTTTGCTCTTGTGTCAGGGATTCAATAAAGTCCTCAAGAGAAGGCATCTTCCAGGTGGCTCCAGAGGCAAATCTGACAATATGGAATGTGGATACGAATACAGATTCAAGACCAAGCTTGAAGAGAATGGTGAGAACCATTTGTTTCTTCTCCTTCGATTTATCAACCCCACAAGCTTTGAGTTGTGACAGTAAATCCTTGAATTTTGTAAAGAAATCTTGGATATTCTCAAAGATTTTTGGATCCAATGTGAGCAACTCCACTTCCAGCATGTGTCCCCTCATCTCATCTTGTTTTCCAAAGATCCCTTCCAAGGTGGTCCAGGCTTCATTGGGAGTCTTACAGGAAGATATATGAAAAAGGAGATCGGGAGAAATAAGACTGCAAATTGTTTTGAGTGCCTCATCCATGCAATTTAAATACTTGGATTTTTCTATGGTTGATGGTGATTTTGTATCTGCATTCAAGGTTAACCTGTACAACCCTCTAGTTCGGAGATGTATGGTTATTTTCTCCTTCCATGCAAAATAGTTGTTAGGTGTAAGAATGAATGATACCATGTAAATGTGTTGAACATGCACATAATAGATCTAGCTAAACAATAATACACACATTTGCAGAGAGAATTGGAGAAAGAAGAAGAAGGAGAGAAAGAATGAAAG
>SNQJ01S0170952.1:0-20568 GCA_010110895.2 Picea sitchensis | reverse complement strand
AGGGTGGGGAATGGTCCAGGCTCAACATTCCTTAGGGTTATACATTCTCTCCAGGGTGCACTTTGATTAGTGTAGGAAGAATGGCCCAGGGTGGGGAATGGTCTAGGCTCAGAAGACAGGATAGTTATTATTCCTTGCTTGAGAAGAATAATCTAGATATCTCATTATTATACTATGAGGCAGATATTCTTTCAGAGTTCACATATGTGAGTGAAAGATTTGCCCAGATGATTCATTTTATATCATAACATTGTTTATGTCCAGGTTGCTATCAGATGTTTGTTATGAAGACTGTATGACAGTAGATGTAGACTACTGTGGTGGATATGTTCCATTGTTCGTGAGGCAGATATTCTTTCATATCTCACAGATGTGAGTGAAAGATTGGCCCAGATGATTCAGTTTATATCATAACATTGTTTCTATGCAGGATGTTATCAGATGTTTGTTATGAAGACTGTATGACAGTAGATGAAGACTAATGTGGTGGATATGTTCCATTGTTCGTGACTATACATTGTTGATCAAGTACTTGTGTGTTACTTGGTGTGGTAATGTACCACTGGATTGTAGTTATGTACTACTATGGATAGACACAGTTGTGTTCTATCTTTGTTCTAATTGTCTTGAAGACTATCAGCAGTTTATTGGAGATAATCATCATCCAGACGAATGATGAACAAAGATTTTCCAGACGGAAAATAGTTCAAAGAATTTACTCTTCTAGATTCACTCTATGGTGTGAGTGACTTATCCAGCATCAAGTCTAATTACTAAGATGAAGTATGGTTTCGAGAGATGATGCAGTTGATGGTGATGGTGACGCTCATGATCTAGTCATGAGATAGTTTAAACGACTATGTTGATGCTACCAAGTAAATGGTATGTTTTTGTGCTCAATACCATTACTTGTAATACCTCCCTAGCTAGGAGGGAGTGTTAATATTATGGTAGCTGCGGGAGGTATTTACCTCCACGTGTAAACCTGACGAGAATAGAAGACTCCGGAAAGCAAGAGAAAACCCTAATGAGTTGGCTAATAACCCTAGAAGTCTTGTCGGCTCAAGGAGATAATTTATATTAGGTTATTAGCCTCCAAGAGAAGAAGTCAGCCAGAAATAATAATAATATATTGAACAGACATGTACCCAGAAGGAGAAGTCGGCCCTAGAAAATCTGGACGAACCACTATAAATACAGGGTGCCAGTTCTCATTTGACACATCTCAGAATTGCAGAGCAGTAACTGGTGCGCATTGCAGTTCCCAATTTGGTGCACACGTGTGGAGGAGAGCTGCAGGTGCAGCTGCTGCAGCAACCAATTTTGGGTGTTGGCTTGGACTATCTCTTGGCTAGGGTTTGGACTATCTGATCAGCTATTGTTGGTGCGCTATCCTTGGAGGAAGATGCCCTACACCTTGTTTGGTTATCTAGCCTAGGGTTTGCTTCCGGAGTAATTCTCAATCAAGGTTAAGGTGCTCGGAGGGTGGCTTCGACCTATGGTTGGGTGACAAGGGTATTTTCAATGGTAAAACGAGCACACAATCTTCTATATTCTAACATCTATAACCATAAATAACTTACCAGAACTATATGCATACTTTAATAAGACCATAATTAAGAGCAATGAAAACGTAGATTAGGAGATGGGAGGTTGGGAACCCGTGCTCTATTAATTTATTGATTTTAGTCAAATTCAACATTTTGACCATGTCTTGTTCTTTATTTGAGTATTAATAAGATGCAAGACTTCTTCTAAACAATATGACAAGTTTATTCTAATGAAGGGACTCTCTCTTCATTTATTATCTTCTAGTTGAAGTTACAAACTAGTGACCTTTCTTTTAAAAAGTGTTTGGGCATCCTTGGTAGAGGTTATTTATTGTATGCTTGACCTCAAATTTGAAATGATGTGGATGTCTCTTATTAGGTTTGATTTCATTCATTACAAGGAAAACAACACTTAGCAAAGTTTTTTGTAGAGGTTTTTAGTGTTACAAGATTGGGAAAAATTATCCAAAAAAACCTTTTGATATTAATAGAGTTTTTGGTGGAGGTTTTAATGGATTTTCACTATAACTAAAAATTTTGAGCGGTCAGAGGTCCTAGTAGAGGTTTTTTTGTTGTTGTGCTTCTACCAATAATGTGCATCGGTGCACTCAAATCTATATAATATGCATTGATGCACTCAAATCTATACAATATGCAATGGTGCACTCAAATATATACTATATGCACCAATGCACTAATAATTGAACTTGGGATTCAATTTATATAATACATGCTAGTGCATATTATTTAATTTTGAAGCCCCAATGCATATTGTAGATGTTTAAAGCAATGAGACACTTTATCAATAATACACATGAAGTACACCAATATTTGATATACATCAATGCTTTAAAAATATATAATACACATTGGTGTCTGTTACATATTTTTTAAGCTTCGATGCATATTTTATATAATAACAGCATAGGTGCATATTACATATGCACTAGAACTAATGCATATATTACCTTGTGCATTGTAATGTCTTGTAGCAATTATGATAACAGTAATGAGAGAAGTTTAAATGGTGTCATCGAAGAGAATGATGCTTTCATTTTCACTAGGAGCATTGGTGTTTTTATTACAAGTATACACACCAATGCATAATACTCACTAAAATGCATCGGTGCATAGAGATGCATAAACTGCATTGTTGCATTCAAATGAATACCATCCACTGATGTGTTTTAGCACTGGATTTTTCCATGTTGTGGGCATGCAAATACAACTTCTTGTTTCTTAATAATAAAACTTCAATTAGTCATTAAAAAATAAAATATTTTTAATAATAATATTGGTTTTTATATTTTAATTATTGTGTTTGGATTAGTGCATTGATGTGTTGTATTATTTAAACAAATATACCAACTAATTACACCTTTGTTCATTGTAACAATGTAAATTATCTATATATTCAATTAGCAACATAACATTTTACAATAGTAGACAATGCAATAGATTAAGAAACCATTTTATTATATACAAATAAGAGACCCTCCATCATACAAAATGGGATAGCATCAAGGTCCATAATCAAAATCTCGATAAATAGTGTTAAATTACATTGCTAACTTATGTCATCATCTAATTGGGACAATATCTCCACGTTAAACAAAATGTCTATTTTTTATAGATAAACATTCCAAAATATACAACTTGTAATATTCAATTTTGTTGATCATCATTCATTAATTGAACTGATCTTGTTGCTCAAGCGGTGCATGCGTGCCTCATTTCTTCATCACTTACACAAGATATTATGGAATTTTCTAAAATGACCAAGTACCTACATGAAATATATAGATATACCAAAGTAAAACAATTCAAGATAAGAATTATTTTATGGTTAGCGTGCATCACAATACGGTAATGCATTGATGCACCCTATCTGATTATTACACCTTGATCAAAAAGAATCGAGAATCTTATGAATGACTTCGAGAGGTGTGAAACGCTTCCGAGGAAGCTTGGAATGGCCTCATCAGACAGAGAAAGAGCAAAAAATCAAAGTCATCAATACTCAATGAAATTGGCATCATCATGAAGCGCCATCGCCAAGATTTCTACTTGATTAATAGCGGCTTCGTCAAAGAAAATGAGTTAGAGCAAAGATATTCGATTGAGAAGTTTGGTCAACCTAGCCCGGTCGGCGAGGGGATGGAGTCACGACATCACTGTGACATCCATTATCGTCGAGATGATGTTGGCGTCCATAAAATGTACCTTGGCACAAGGCGAGGCGACATGTTTCATCTTGCGATGTCATCATGGTGATATTAGCAAAAGGCACCGGTCACCATGTCCTCGTTTTCACGGCATTTCGAATTAATCTATGGACCAATGAGAAGTGGAAGTCCATCACGACCACTTGGAAGACCCGTCGCGATGAAGTGGTAGGATGATTGTGCGAAGTGAATGGGTGTGTGGGCCAATGGTTGGTTTCCAGCATTTGATCATGAAACATGGCGATAGACAAATGCCTAATAGGGGCGAAAATGGTACAAAAATAAAAAAGGGAGCGCTAATGGCTGACCAAACTGCTCAATGATCTAAATAGTAAGCTCCAAACTTGGTGATAGTTCCAAACATATATATATATTGTTATAACAAAGCCACATAACCTAACGGGCTCGACTCGGGACCTCTCCCTATCCAACGCCTTACAATATAAGCATCCGCCAACCGTTGGGCCAACAGACTCCATTGGTTAGTTCACCCAACATTTCACTTAAATGTCAAGTCTTCCCATAGATGGAAGGAGAGCTCAGCGGTGCGATTGAAGACGCGATTTTGTGGAAGCATATCTGATGCGGGGTGCATGCATGAAAATGTATAAAGATCTATCAAAGGGCACAGGGTGCAGTGGTCCGGATTGAAGGGCATGGAAATTGATTTATTTTTGTGTAAATTGATGCCACAAATTCAATGGTGTTTCCTATTTTTCTTATCGAGACAAATTTTCGGCTTAATTCCCAAATGAGAGACCTTACTATGTATTTGCCGAATTGCTTTTGTTGGAGTTACTAAAGGCCTACCATTTGATGGGACGAGCGTGAGACCACAGGGCCGAACAGTTATCAAGTTTTTTTGTGTTGATTTCATGCTTATCTCTCTTCATTTTTGAGCTTTTCCTTCTTTTATGGTGCACTTTTAATTTATGCTCATTTAACACAATTCTTTTTAAGTCACTTAGATGAAAAGATCATGGATCATGATGGTATCATAGAAGTCATCTTTGAATTGAATTTTTTGAGTGTGAATTCTTACTACGACCAAGCATAAGCAAGGTGAATGAAATCTTAATACTTTCAATCCAGAAGTTGATCATGTATCTAGAAGGAATAAAATGGCGAGAGGACATGTGTGATGAACATGAGAAAAAATGCCATATGGTCTTTTATCACATGTCAAAATGAAGATTAGAACAGATGTATGGAGACTACGAGAAGAGGATGAGAAGAAAGGGGAAGAAAGGAAGAAGAACAAGTTGATGATAACGCCGGTAAATCAAGGGGTTGGAGGATATCCTCCTGAGTCTCCATCTTCACGTTTGAGTTCTAGTTCTTCTTCCTCGAGCATTCTCATCATTCTCATCATTCTAACCATAAAAAGCACTTTCTTTAAAGCCCATTATTAAAAGCTTGATGTAAAATTTGTTTAACCTATGTTTAATGGAGATGCTTAATCCTAAAAATCTAGATAATTGGATCGAACATTTTGAAGCATTATTAGGTGTTCCTTGATTGATGAAGAGGAAGTTAGAGTGAAATTGGCTTCTCTTTGGGTGGAAGGCACCACTCTCCACCGTGTATGATTGCGGGAAAACTTGACGAGGAAACCAAGTGTGGTAATATTCTTTCCTCATGAATTGAATTTAAATCAGCGATACAATTTTATCCATTGGGTTATTTACATAAAGCAGTGATGGAATGGAAAACTTTAAGACAAAGTAAAAGGTCAAATTGTACAAAGACTTTCACGAATTTAGGAAGAAAGCATTAAACATTTCTTTGGATTCTTATGACTGTAATAGAAGTATATTAGCGCACTTCGCGGTTATATTCATCATACTTTGTTGTTGTTTAACCACATTAGTCTTGACGAAGTTTATTATTACAAGCCACTCAGCTTGAGAATAGAGGAAAGCATGTTCAAGAAGATCCCACAAAAACCTTCCAATCTCCCAAATGAGATATTTAAGAAGTTGATAAAGGCGGGACAAAAAGACCTCTTTTTAAAGAGAGAAGAAGGAAAACCATCTTGCACTCATTGCGAGAAGGTAGTCCGCGATGAACATTGTTGCATTATCCGAGGAGAAGAAGAAGTGAAGCCGATTCGATGGAAAGGGGAGAATGAATTGTTTCTAGCACGTAAAGATCTTGGTTTTCGATTCGGAAGCGAAGAAAAAAGATCCACCACAGCCAGTTTAGGTCTGAGGTCAAGATTCCCTTCATGCTAGTTCAAATTCAATAATGAATATCATGATGATGAAGAAAAGAATGGTATTATTTCATATATAAGGGTTTTATCTAAACACACTAAGATAGTGTTATTTGATCTAGGTTCCCAAGTAAATTTTATATCTGAAGCTTTTGTCAAAAATATGGGTCTTGAAACTAAACCCCATCCAAAGCCTTATCCTCTTAGTTTGGGTATGTGATAAAAGAAAACTTAATGTCACCAAACAATGTGAAGTGGGAGATTTTCTATTGCTTCAAAAGTTGATTAATAAAGTGGATTTGGATGTTGTAACAATTGATATATGTGGCATGGTGTTAGGGAGTCCTTATATTTATGAAATAAAATCAATCTTCTTCCACAAATAGAACAAATACCATCTCACAAAACATGGAGTGGAATATATTGTTAAAGCCCACAACATGAGGGTAAACACAACACTTGTTAGTGCGAGACAAATGAAGAATACACTTAAATGTAATAAAGAGATATGTACTCATGGACTTAAGGGAGAAAGATGTCGGAACGTAAAGGCTTGCCAAGAATGTGATCCTCCTAATAAATAATTAATTGATATTGTTCTAAGTATGATGATATTTTCAGGGATACCAAATGGATTACACCTCCTAAGGAAATCCAACGCCAGTATCTTAGTAGGGATTCTCCTCTTCCCTAATGTGGGCGTATGCAGGGATGTGGTTGTAGAGATGGCATAGATGGCGGTATGAGGCTTATTGGATCAAGGGGTCCTCATGCCCAACTCATATCCTTGTGGTCCTCTGATCGCCGATGAACAAAAGGAAACATACATGTGAATATATTATTAGATTATGTCCGGACCTTAAAATAAAATCATCGCCAGTAAAATCTGCGAATATGTGTCGATTATCGGGCCTTAAATAAAATCATGGTAAAAAATCGATACCCTCTTCCTCGTATAGATGATTTACTTGATCAGTTAAAGAATGTTGTTTATTTCACTAAGTTGGATTTGCACAGTGGATACCATCAGATCAAGGTTGTAGAACAGGATGCATGGAAGACTGCCTTTAAAACCAATCAGGGATTGTTTGAGTGGTTAGTTATGTTGTTTGGGCTTTGTAATGCTCCGACAACTTTCATGTGTGTGATGAATGATGTATTTAGGCCATTTCTAGATGATTTTGTGATTGTATATTTAGACAACATTCTTATCATTAGTGGGACTTGGGATGAACATGTAAGGCATGTAAAGCAAGTATTGGCTACTTTGAAAAGGGAAAAGTTGTATGTAAAATTGTCCAAATGTGAATTTGGTAATACTGTACTTGTGTACTTGGTCATATTGTAGGAGGAGGACAATTGAAAATTGATCCTTCCAAGATTGATGTAATCATAAATTAGCATGAGCCCAAAAGTGTAACCGAAATATGAAGCTTCTTAGGTGCAGTCCAATATTGGAGGAGATTCATTTCAAACTTCTCCTTTATAGCAGCTCCTTTGCATGCCTTAACCAGTGTGAAGAACACTTTTTAGTGGGGAGGAAAGCAACAAAAAGCTTTCGACACTTTGAAGGAAAAGATCAGTACCGCACCAATATTAGCACTGCTGAATCTTCAACAGCCCTTCGAGATCGAGACAGATTCCAGCGGATACACCATGGGTGCAATATTGTAAGCCTATATGTTACCACTCTGAAACTTTTAACCAAGTTGTTGTTAACTATCCTACATATACTAAAGAGTTGTAAGCATTAGTTCAAAGCGTAAAGAAATGGAAGGACTACTTGTTAGGGAAGGAAAAAATCATACATACAGAGCATCAACTCTTATAGTAGCTCCAAGAAAAAACCAAACTGCAACAATCTCAACATTATAGATGGATGGGTTTCCTACAACAATTTCATTTGGTAATCAAGTATAAAAAGGGTACGAGTAACAAGGTAGTTGATATGCTTTCTAGACCTCTTATTGTTGCTTATATTATTTTGAAGAATGCTTATTTATCTCATGATAGGTATGTGGAACAATATGCCATTGATGAATATTTTAAAGAAGTATATGAGAAGCTAACCCATGGTGTATAGGCAGAGAACTATTGTCTGCAGGGAAAACTACTCTACCATCTTGGAAAGCTATGTATTCCTACAAGTGAATGAGTCCATGTAATACGAGAAGCTCAAACTTCTCTTTTTTCTGGGCATTTTGGGGTAGGAAAAAATATGGCTCATCTGTAGAGGTTTGGTTATTGGCCTCATATGAAATTAATTGTAACTAAATATATAAAGGGGTGTGTGATGTGTTCTACTTGTAAGCCCACTAATAGAAAACGGGGGCTATACTCACCACTGCATGTTCCATCCCATCCATCTGAAAGTATCTCCATGGATTTTGTAGGGGGTTTACCAATGTCATGACTATTTGTGTGTTGTAGTGGATAGGTTCAGCAAGATGTGTATCTTAATGCCATGTAAAAAGAAGATCATTGTTGAGCAGACTACTAATCTCTTCTTTTAGTATGTTTGGGTTCACTTTGGGTTACCCACATCCATTATCTTGGATTGAGATACTTGATTCCTTGGGGATTTCTGGACAAGCTTGTGGAGAATGATGGACACCAAGTTGAAGAGGAGCATTGCTTTCCATCCACAAACTGACGGTCAGACAGAGGTTGTTAACCGAACAATGGTACTTTTTCTTCGAGGCTACTGCAGCAAGCATCCCAAGTTATGGGATGAACAGATACCCTATGTACAACATGCTTACAATCGAGCCTTACATTCCTCCACTCAGTGTCCGTCTTTTGAGACATGTTTTGGGTATTTAACTAAAGTTCCTTTGGACTTGATGTATGGGAAAAATGTCGATTCAAATGAAGAAATAAATGAAGACAGAGGTCGCAAGTTCATCCAAAGGATCCAGCAGATACACCAAGCAGTCAGGGAACATTTGGAGAAAATTCAAGCACGGTATAAAGCTCGGCATGACAAACACAGGCTTGATCATTAGTTCCAGGTTGGATACCAGGTATGGCTTCACATCAGCAAGGAAATATTGAACGGTGAAAGCAAGAAACTCAAGCCCATTCGTTATGGACCCTTCACTATTTTGGAGAAAAGTGGTACCAATGATTTTCGTCTAGATCTTCCACCTTATATGCAGATCTACTTAGTTGTAAATGTGGAGAACTTGAAACTTTTTAAGCCTCCCATGGTCATGGATCAGGGTGAGGAAGATTCAATACCTTCAGTTGAGGAGTTTGTTCTTGAGTACTTTGATGAGATAAAGGAAGATATCATCTTGGACAGAAGGAAGAGGACTTGACGCAGGGGTGATGTTGATTATCTTCGAGTAGTCTTAAAGGGCACAAATCCAAGCAATGCAAAGTGGATTGAGAAGGACAAGGTAAGGGAACTCTTCCCTCACTTATCTGTTGATTGATGAAAGATTTTGGTGGTCCAAAAAGCTCTCAGTGGGAAGGCGTGATCCAAAAAGGATCCAGAGAAGACTAAGGACAGCTCAGAATTCACAGAAGCAACTAAGGAAGCTTGAAATGGCCTTAGCAGACAAAGATGGGGAAAAAATTCAAAGTCTTCAAAACTTAGTGAAATTGGCATCATCGGGAAGACCACGCCACAAGATTTCTAACGGCGTAAATGGATCGTCAAACGGAGTTACAAATCAAAAGATATTCGCGGTCAAAGTTTTGGTCAACCTAGCCCAGTAAGCAGGGATGAGTCGACATCCGTATTGTTGACATCAGCATTAGTACGGATGATGTCAGCATCCATACAATGTACATGGCACACACAAAGAGTGACATGTTTTAGGCTGACGTCAGCATAGTGATATGGCAGCACCAGAGGCTACCACGTGTCACTTGTTTTCAGCATTTTTGGGTCAATCCATGGACCAATGAGGAAGTGCCATGTGGCAGTCCATACATCCATGTGGCAGACCATATGGGATGTGGCAAGACCGTACGGGACGTGGAAAGCTGATGTGGTAGGATGATGTGTCAGGTGACATGGCAGGATGACTGTGCAAGTGGATGGCATGGGTCAATGGTTGGCTCCCACGTGGCCCAGTCATGGGATTCCATGTGGCAATGGTAAAATTCCCAATGAGGGCCCGAAAATGAATTTTAAAAAATAAAAAAAAATGGTCCCACCAAATATGGAAGCCAAACTACAACTCCAATGAATCTAAACAATAAACTCCAAACTTGGTGACAGTTCCAAACATATATATATATATATATTGTTATAACTATAACCCAAAATGGGAGGCCCGCAGGCTCGACCTCGGGATCTCCCCCTATTAAACGCCTTACAATAGCATTCGCCAACCGTTTGTTAGTCTGCCCAAAATTTCACTTAAATGTTGAGTTTTCCCATGGAAGGAAGGAGGGCGCTCGACGGTACGACTAGGCATGATTTTCAAGACGTGGTACAGAGAATTAATTGCAGGGTGCAGGCACGAAAACCGAGACGATATTTATCAAGGGCCTGGGAGTGCCAGGGTCAGATTGACGCGTCGAGACAATTATTTTTGGGTAATTCGACGCCACAAATTCAATGGTGTTGTCTCTTTTCTGATATGAGCAAAACTTCTACAACTTAATTCCAGAATGAGGTAAACTTATGTATTTTGCCAAATTCTTTTGCTAAGTTAATAAAAAGGCCTACCCATTTGAGAGCAAGACCCAGAGACATAGTCCACTAGGGACGAACACCGTTATCAAGTTTTTGTGTTCAGATTTGATGCTTACGTCTCTTCATTTTTGAGCTTTTCCTTCTTTACAATGCACTTTAATTTATGCTCATTTAATACAATTCTTTATAAGTCACTTCGATGAAAAGATCTCGGATCGGCACCAATGCATCCTTCCTATATAATTTGCATTGTTAAACTCAAAAATATTTATTTTAAAAAAAGTAGCACCAAATGGAGTGCTTTATGGGAAAAACGCATTGTTGCAAAATTGGAGCATATCATTACTCGGCTAGCCCAAGAAGTAACATAGAACCACACTATAGTAGACAAATGTTTTTGAAAAAACAAATTCTCTTCTAGATACTAGAATGGTTGAGGACATGGTTAAAGATGTTGATGATAATATTTGCTATGACGATCAAACTCATGAAGAAATAATAAGGAAAAGAGAAAGCTTGTCAAGAGGTTAATGAATGGATCATGAGAGTTTCCCTTAGGCACTAGTTGATCAATTAACATTAGAGATGTTGAAGGCAACCATTTAGGTATGAATTGGTCATGCCAATATTGCATGAATGTTGAAGGGAATTTAGGTAAGAATTCATTTAGCCAGGATTTGATGTCTTCATTGATATGTTTATGATGACATCTGAATGCATTTATGTGATTGATGCCTAGGGGGTATGACAAATGTAGGAATCTTTATATATGATAAGAATGTTTATAATTGTTTGAATGCATTCATGTTGTGTTTGATCGCATCATGTGAATGCTTGTTTGTGTTAATAATGCACATATAGTAAATGATATTTCATTGCATTTAATATGTAGACAACTAAAGGAGATTGAATTATTGTTGTGACATAAATTCTAGGATCATTTCATATGTTGTTATGAATATTGCAATGAAATATTATATGCATGCATGAGTACTCACAGTTTGTTTGGATAAATGAAATACTTATCAAGGAGGACATATTATAGGTAGAAATTTCTTGGATATGGAAATGAGTGTAATCCCATCATGAATATTGATTGTTATTGTATGCAAGGGCCAAACATTAAGAGAAGGAACTCATAGCTATGAAATTTTGTTTTTTGCAAAACATATTTAAAATTTTCTAAATGAAAATTTTATGACGACATCTCATGGTAAATGTATCTATAGAATATAAGTGAGATGAGGGATATGTCTATTAAGGATAGATGATAGTCATTATAAGTTGGAAAGCAAGGGGAGAATACCACTATGATGACATTGGAACCTTGTGAAATGTCTTGATTAACTTAAGATGTGTTACAATAGAGGTTGTCAATGGGACAACTTGGTAGTAAGACTCTCTAAATATGTGCTCTTCTTGCACGTGAAATCCTTGGAAATATGGATCGCCCAAGGGACTGTTTAGCATAGAAAGGGATGGTTGAGCCTGGAAGGGTGAGTTTGACAAGGAATAGGTGACTTGAATGAATCCACTCAGAAAGATTCTTGTTATGTGCTAGTTGGGATCAAGAATGCAATATATGTTTGGTTGTGTCAGAGAAAACAGTGAGTTGAATCTTGTCCATGGAAGCCATATGGAGTAGATATATTCATACAAATAAGTGTTGAGATTATTTGAATCTTTTATCTTGTGTTGTGAATATATATGCTTTAATTATGAAATCGGAATTCATATGGATGGAAAAATTGTTGCATAGAAATGGCAATGACATACATGTTTAATTTGATTATTATTATAGGCATGTGATAGAATGTCGAAGATCTTAGAGGTATCCCAAGATAATGAAAGAAATGATACCAAGATAACAAACAAATATACATGGTTGAAATGAAGGGGATGGAATTGCAGGGGTCACTAAAGAATAATTACATGGGGTATTGCTAAAAAGAAAAATAATACCAAGGATAGTGTTAATTTCAATGGGAATGAGAATGTAATATCCTGGTTTCGACCTTTGGAGGTCTTGAACTTGATCTTGTTTATAATGTATATGATTTCCACTTTTCATTACTATGTCTTATCTATGCCATGACATCACGTTGACATGGGAAAATTGACCTTCAATAGATAGGGGTACTCCATAGTATGAAGTTCCAATTAGACCTCACATCGTTTAGGATAGGAGACCCATATGTATTTTGGCCCAACGACCATTACTAAAATGAGTGGGACTGGTGGTGGAAATGCAAAATGTAATGTGCAATATGCAATTACTCTAAGTACAGAAAGAAAAGTATTATAACCTATCCTAGCTAGGAGAAAAACTAAGTAAGCAAACATAAGATTAATTATAAATTTCTACTTGTACTTCGGAAATAGGTAGCTCTTAGAGAAAATAAAAAACACATAAACATGAATGATAAATGTAAACAAAGTAGGAGGTAACAACAAACCATACACAATGACATGTCTTCCATCTCAAAACAATAAATATCAAATAAGTGACATAAATGTAAATCCATAAAATTCATTGAAGAATAGTCAACACATGATCAATATAACCTTAAAATGTTGTAAATGACAACACTAACATTGGAAATATTTCATAGAGAATCCATCACACAACACCATTACTTCTCTTCAAAAAATAGCCCTGAGGGCTTCTCCTCATTAAAATTTCTTGAAATAGTTCCCAAAATTACAAAAAGAAAAAGCCCTTGATAGAAGGTAGTCTTGGACATATATAGTCTATAGGTTGCAACTTCTTCTTGGGACTTATTGAATTCCATTTGATAATATTACCCTTTGAATTCCTTTGTTTTTTCCTTTACCTAAAACCTTATAAAACTATACATTATTTTCAAGAGATTACAATCATCCTTGTTTTTTGTCTTTAATATAGGCCACCAAAACCTCATGTTGGGAGGATATTCATGTTTCCTAAAGATGAGTTGTTCTAGATAGACCTCATATGTTGTTGCATCTCTAGACATGTGTCCCAAATCTATTTTAAGTGTATTCAAAAAGCAATTCGATAAAATGTGTACCTCTAGATGGTCCAACTATATGATATTTTAATACATCTTTTGTTATTCAAGTGAGCATTCCAATTACAATCCCTCTAGAATTGATGTGGTCTTCTAAATCCACCAAAATTTGGCCTAAGGGCCTTGGTGCACCCATATCTTCAATCTAGGGTAACTAACACCATTCAATCGTCTTTTCAGAAATTGTTTGTGGGCATTTACAATTGTTGATTGATGTAAATATATCATTTTCAAGTGGTGTGCCTCCTTTCTGGTATTTCACTAGTGTTGCATAGTTTAGTTGGTTCTCCTTTTTTGTCATATTAGGTAATTTTGGAGGTGTATTATGATCTTCTTCTTGCCACTTCTTCACCTCATCCATAGCTATATAGACTTTGTACAACAATACTTTCTTGTCCTTGATTATATGTAGTAATGTAAGCAATTATGTAGATAAGGCATGGAACTCTTTCAAGCTAGTGTTCATCTGTCTTATTGTTGTCCCTAGCTCCTCCTACAATTCAAATGCATAGGCCCTAAATTCTATGAGACTAGTCCTATCGACCTTGTAGTGTTTCACTCTATGTTCTAGACCTTATATCCTTGCCTTATGCTCTTCAATTTCTTGAGCCATGTTTTTGATATTTATCTCTGAGGCTTGTGAAAACCCTAATCTAGTTGAATCCATGGCTATGGTATCCCTTTTGATGTTTGCTACAAGTGGGGTTTTTTTGGTTACTTTGAGCATTGGCACTCCCAGTAATTTCAACTTCTTATGGGATTGTCTTACGATCTTCCCCCTTACTTTGTCAAAAACAAATGAGTCCAAGCATGCCACTCTATCTTATTTGGAAGGGGTGAATTTTCCCAATCCAATATATCCAAGTGGGAAATTTCCTCATGTGAGTGAGGTTCTTGAAGTTTTGAGGGAAGTTTCTGAAGGGGAAATGTCCATCGGGTTTGTATCATGTGCCTCCTCTTCATTCCTAAGCCTTTCTTTTTCTTGTTGTTCCTCCTCCATTTTCTTCCTTTTATCTTCCTCTTGTATCTTCTTTTCTAATTATTTTTGAATCCTTAGTGCTTTAGCCTCTTTTCTTCTCCTCTTGTGCTTGCTAAAGCCTCAGTGCTTCAACCTCATTCTCCAATCTTTTCTCCTCTATTGTTTCCTTGGTTGCAGCCTCCCTTTCTAACCTTTCTCTTTCCAAGTGCTCCTTTTCCAATTTGTCCTTTTTAGGCTTGGATCCACTCTCCATTCTAAAAATAACTTCATCAAAAGATATACCTTTATTGTATAGATCTTCTTCTTGTCATACCTCATTTTTGTATGGCCACCTGTAATATCCCCTTATTTTAATGCATGGAAATTATAATGTAATTGTATAAATGTGATTTAGGTTGGTGTGTTGATATGTTTGGGGTGAAGAGCCCATATTGTTAATATGGTCGAAGGTCGAACTATGTATTATTTACATTGAATTAATTAATAAAAGTAATAATCGTTGGTTGAGATGTGAGACAGATAGTAATGATGAGGGGTTGTGATTCCATGAGAGAGGGGACTAAAGGGGGATCCAAAGGGAAATATGTGTCATTTTATTTAGTTAATGTGCCATTACCATATAATCCTCCCTTTGACTTATTAAACCCTCAAAATTTGAATTCATGTCAAAGGGTTGGTGTGTGAGATCACCTCATAGAGTTATTGACTACATGGGTTGAGTACAATCAACATTTGGGGAGTGTGAGACTCAACCTTCTTGGGCAAAAAGGAATTTAGTATGGAGAAATAGGACATTTTTTACATGTTGATTTTGGGCAGCAAGAGGGGAGATCAGTGTTAGAAAGAGCACCAGCCATGTTGTGCTTGAAGGAATCCATTGTTGTGTTGCGTTTAGGATGGAAATGTGACCTGTAAAAATGGGTTATGTTCATGTGGAGCATTTCAGGTTGAGGAAATGGCTCAAGATCCTTGAGAAGCTTGTTGTGAGCACTCCTAGAGAAGCTAAGAGTTCCTGGAGTCCCCAACTATGAGACTCATGGCCACTTAATTGCACTATATCCCTAAAGGGAAGTGGGAAGGCTCGAGGGACTACGTGACAGAGAAGGGGGATCCCATTCCTTAGGTTGTGCAGGTTGTGGGGAAGAGAGATGGTGGATTGGGACTGTTGTTGGAGTAGAAGCTGGGTTTTGGGCTGCTAGATGCGAAGAGTGGACAACTAAGATGGAAAGACCTCCTTATGGATTCATATCCCCAACTCAAGAGTAACTTTCTATTGAGATTTAGAACAACAATCCTATGGCTAGGAGGAACATCATTTGTACTCAACAAGTTGGTTCTTTTATAAACAGATAAGTTTTATGTTGTATTTATTATGATTATTCCATTGTGTAAATGTGTTAAAAATTTGGTATGCTCGTTTAACCATAGACAATGTCACATAATTGTCACCCAACCATAAGCATTCACATATGCCACCCCCAAGCACAATAACCTTTTCTTATATAGAATGATTCTGGCAAGTACACACCATAATCAACAGATAAATCCTAACCAGAAACACCAGTGTTTCAGTAGCAATACAATACCAAGAGAACGTACCTCTACCTTTACCAAGAGAAGCATACAAGAGAGATACCAAAAAGACTGATATTACACCACGACAACTGTTGCACCACCTTATCCAGACTTGCGCCCCCTTCTGTTGCAACTGCAGTTTCTACAGTTGTTGCTCCTCATACTTGTGCCCTCCTTCTACTAAGTGAGTGTATGTCAAATGAGGAGCGCCAAGCCTCTATTTATACTATTCTTTCAAGGTGTCTTTTCATGTGGGGCCAGCCTCACTTTCTGGAGCCTTTTAATACTTTATTATTATTTTCTTTGGGCCAACTTCTCTTCTAGGGTTTTCACACATCTGTTTAATGGTTCTCTTACTTCTTGAATATTCTATTCTAAGTACAAAGGTTACACTTGGAGGTTAATACCTCCTGTAGCTATCAAAACATCAACACTCCCTCTTATCTAGGGAGGTATTAACTAATATGTTCTTCATGTAATTGTATCAAACACATCCATCCATCTCACATGGCATTGGAAAGACTCACATGGTCTTGCAAACCAGTCTACAGGTAGCATCACCATAGCCACATGGGTTATCTCATGATTAAACGGATCATGTCTCAAGTAGCACGGCCACGCGGCCATCTCATGATCAAGCAGATCATGTAACAAGTAGCAAAGCATCATACTCACACAGGATATCTCATGATCAACCAGATCATGTGACAAGTATCACCATCATAGCCACACAAGCTTTGTCATAGTCACACACACAGACTATCTGATGGTCACATCAAAGTCACGCATCTAGGGCCTCATCAACATATGTAGTATCTATATAGTGGGCATAGTCTCATCATTCTTTCGGACCTTATGTCATCACATGGTTTCAACTAGTTCATACAGAACTAGGAAACTCACCAGCTCTCACAGAATATGGCATCTAGTTCATACAAAACTAGTAACCTTTCAGATCACACAGAATCTGGAATATGCAGTTGAGCCAGTTTGCATAGAACTATGCTACTACCCAATCCAAATGGAGTCTAGGAAACTGCAACTCGCCATCTCACACAAAATTTGGAATCTAGTTCATAAATAACTAGTAACTCACAATCTCACATAGAATCTGGCATCTAGTTCATAAAGAAATAGTAACTCACCAGCTCACAAAAAATCTAGCATCTAGTTCATAAAGAACTAGTAACTCACCAGCTCACATAGAATCTGGCATATAGTTCATAAAGAACTAGTAACTTGCCAACTCACACAAAATCTAGCATGTAGTTCATAAAGAACTAGTAACTCACCAACTCACATAAAATCTGGCATCTAGTTCATACATAACTAGTAACCTCTTGTTGGCACACCAGGAAACCAGTCTACAGTGACTAGGCATATAATCATAAGGATTAGGTGATGTAGTGCGCACACACTACCCATCTAACCCAAGGCTAGGAAACACCTCCAACCACACAGGTTGGCCCTCCATCTTGAAAAGTTGGGAAACTCGCCAGCCTCGAAGGATCGGCATCTATTGACCTTGTGCGAGTTCATGATAACTGGTGCCACAGTCAATAACGTGCCCGTGAATGACTACCCGTTGCTCCTTCCAAACACTGATGTTTCTGCCCTAGAATCACATATGTAACTCATCACTCCCTCTTACTAGGGAAGTCCTTCTAGACCACACCAAGCTTTTCCCTGAAGTAAACAAACTTCACCCTTGACAAAGGCTTAGTCAACACTTCTACTATTTGCTCATCTCTAACAACATATTGAAGCTTTATTTCTCCCTTATGAACCATATCTCTGATACAATGGTACTTGATCTCGATATGCTTGGAATTTTCATGAAACATTGGGTTCTGTGACAAATTCACACAACTCTAGTTGTCACACCAAATACAAGTTGCCTCTAACTCGATATAAAACAATCCTGCAAGCGACTTCTAAAGCCACACTACTTCGTTGCTAGTTGAACACGCTGCTATATACTCTGCCCTAGCCGTACTAAGCACCACACTAGTATGCTTCCTGCTGAACCATGAGACCATAGATGATCCCAAACTGAAGCAACATCAAGATGTACTCTTATGGTCTGTGACACTACCGGCCCAATCTGAATTAGTATAGCCTTATAGGATTATCTCACGATCCAAAACATATTGAATTCCATAGTCAATTGTACCTTTTAGGTACCTCAACACATGTTTTTCCACAACTAAGTGAACACATCTTGGTTCAACCATATACAGACTCAAGGTGTTCACCGCAAAGCATATATATGGCCTACTGTTTGTCAGATACATCAACGAACCAATCATATGTCTATACATGGTGGCATCCACTATATCTGAATATTTATCACTCAATAACTTTAGATTCATCACCATCGGTGTAGGCATGGCTTTACAATCCATCATTCTGAATCTCTTCAGAATCTCTACAACGTATTTTCCTTGGCTTGGGAAAATCTCATCCGGTTTCTTCCACACCTCTAGATCCAAGAAATAATGCATCAGACCCAGGCATTTCATCTCGAATTTTGTAGCAAGCTTTCTCTTGCACTTAGCGATGAGATTCTCGTTCCCTGTTAGAAACAATTCATCCACATATAATAGTAATATCATCGGTCCACCATCCACAACCTTGTAGTAAAGTTTGGAATCTTCTTTACTCTTGGTAAAGCCTAAGCTTATCAGGAAACTCTCTGATCTAGAATATCATGCCCTAGGTGCCTTCTTAGGCCCGTACAAATCCTTCTTCTATCTGGACACATGAGATTCCTTCTTATGTATCTTGCGGTTCCTCTATGTACACTTCTTCTAGCTACTAGAGCAAGTGTCTCGTCATAATATTCTCCCTCTTATTGGGAGAATATTTTTGCCACAAATCAAGCTTTGTACATCTCTATATTGTGATCTGTAACATGCTTGATCTTGTAGATCAACTTGGAAGTCATTGACTTCCCTTCTAGTCTCGGAACCAAAGAAAAGATCCATATCCCAGTCCTTTTGACTGGCTTCCTCCTCTATCACTCAAACAAGTGAATCTTCCCAGGATGTCTCATATCTCCTCAAATCCTTTGAAGCTTCAATCTAGCCTCCTCAACTCATGGAACCTATCTATCAGTCCTGGAAGATGTCTCTCTCTCCCATTTGAATATGAGGAGGAATACTTTCTGAATTAAAGTCTCTAAGCCACTTACATTCTTTGAGATCGATCTCACTCTGAATCTCCATGCTCCCTATGAAGCTCAACTCCCCCTGAGTCTATATAATATTCAAATCCATCTACTCCTTCTGTATGTGATGATCTCCTATAAATTCTAATATCCTATGAACAATCGAGAGGAGGTTGCTCCTCCCTACTGGATCGTGATGGTTGAATCCCTCTGAACTCTAGCTCCTTCTGAGATAGTGTTTGGTGTGACTACCTGCCTCACCACTTGTGGATCCATTTGCTCCTTCTCATGATATGTCTCATCAATGTTATATATCCTTGCATCCCACAAAGTGTCATGGGACCATGTTGGTCTCTTCATGGTTACTGCAATGATTCTGGGTAGGCCCTTTTGGCTCTACTAACTCTTCCTGATGATCTAAAGAGTGATCAATTCAACTAGAGGGGTATCTTCATTTATATTTGGAGCCTTTTGCTCCTTACAATCAATCTACATATGAAATACTTTGTATCTCGAAAAAGTACCCTTATTTCCATAAGGTTTTAACTATGTCCTTCTTTCTTTGGTACATGGATGTATATGGTCGTGTATACAACTTCTTATATGGGTAGTCTGCTCCATGTCTCAAACTAGATACCATCTAATATGTTTCCTCCTGCAATCGTCACTATAACTCCCCTCATAGTTATCACTTGTGACCTGCCCAAAAAAAGACCAACAACAAGGGGAAACAATAGACATGAATAATACTCTTATAATAATGATAAAAACAATAACGAGAACAATCGTCACAATATCTCCTTCTCAGAGCTATAAATTGTGACCTGCCTGGAACAAATAAATAAATGCAATAGTAAGAAATAGGAACAACACTCTTCCAGTGTTGTGACCAATCATTCCTCCATGGTAACCTGTCTGAGACAAGAGCAACAAGAGAAAAAGTATTTCCAATATAATAACATTTTCATAAGAACATATCTATGTTAGAAAGACAATTTCATGGTAATCATCATAGCATTACCAAGGTGACATGCCTGGAAGCAGAACAAGAAGTATCTCCTAGAGGAGATGTTATTTCATCTTGCAAACAAGTATAATAAGCATTTATATCAATAGTACTCACATGCTACCAAGTATTCATTGTATCTAGCAGT
>SNQJ01S0170951.1:0-16966 GCA_010110895.2 Picea sitchensis | reverse complement strand
GGGAGGTCAGTCGTATTTTAGCAGTCAGTCTCACTTGCCGTGAGATCTTCATTTATGCATGTGGTTATGTATCGTGCGTCTTGGTCGTGTTCTGATGTTCGACCTGGTTGTTTACTCGTATGTGTGCACACACACACTTCAAAAAAAAAAAATTGCACCTAGCACTAGAGTAGTGGTCGTAACGAGGCGGATCGTTACAATAATCCCAACTATCTTACCCTATCCAGGTAAGATTTCAAAATGTTGGTGTGAGGTTCTTCATACCTTTTCTTCAACACATACTAGGTTGTTTCTACCATCACCTTACCAGATATGGTGATAACTATCCCTGTATGGTATCTTGAACAACAAACTATGGTACTAGGATTATCTCTCCCACCTTAGCCCATGGTTTAATTTCCTAAATGAGTGGATCAACCACCCACTCTCCTATATGATCATACTTTTTGAGGAAATACTACAACCACATGAAACTCAAATACTCGCAAGGGGGTTAACACCACCAACCAATGAGTCACCAAGAGGAAGAAAGAACCCACACTCCCTTCTCCTCCATGAATCCAAACCATATGTGAATTTTGCGGTACCTTTGGATACCCTACCCATATTTTCCCTACATTTCTTGGATTACACAATCTCATTCATCTTCCCAAAGAAGCACCTCTATTCCCTACCCCCACAGTGAGACCTACCCCACCAGAATCCTCATCCATGAAGATGAAGGGTCTGCGTACCAACCACACATGTGGCCTATGTGTGGAATAAATTCATTACACACACCATTTCCTGACTATTCCTACCTTCCAAGAGACTTTGAAAGCAGTGAGACAAACACCACTGTCAGAGGCCTCTCACATTAACCACACTACTACTATAACTCAAGCCATTTACTATGTCTCCAAATCAGCAAATGAATGTTTCTGATACCCATGTGCGTTATGTTACCAAATGGATCATTACACATATAGGTTATGACTCATTATTGAAGGATGGATGCACTAGAGGGCGTCCACTCCAACCATTGCACCATAGGTTCAACCACCATTAGATCAGGACTTGAAAAATCCCCCTCCTAGCAATCACAACGTACCCCCTCCATGGCCCAACCTCCTTCCTTTGACCCCACTGCCCATTTCCATTCGACCACAATGCTAAGAATTCCCATCGAAGCCCCCAAATTCCCCTACAACTCCCATTTACAAGATTCTCCCTCCCCAAAATCCCCATACACCTAATTTGTGTATGGATATCTGGTTCATGATGTGTAGTGAAGAACTTAAACCTCCCCCCACCATTCCATCCATATTATATTAAAATTATGATATCCAACCATATTCTCACCCGCCTTCCATAGAGGATCCTTATGTTACTCCCATGATTCTCACTCAAACCATTTCCACATCTACCTCCTCAACCCAACCTACTGCAAACTCATTATACTCCTTCATTTTTCATTCATATGAATACATTCTGGAAGCTCTATGCACACCAGACTACTGATGGGATTCTTTTCACCATGATCCTTCTTATTATCTCACAATACCTTTCAACCACACTCAGACGCTCCTTTCTATTCCCTTGAAGTTAATGGTTTCATCCCCCTCGCTATGTGGAATGGTTAAAAAATACAATACCCACACCTGGTTCTTTTGAAAAATGGAATATGGAAAACATCACCCTCACAATCAAAATAGATATCTTTGTCAAACCTAGTTTCATGGAAGAAATCACTCTAGGTGTTGCATGCTCTACTGAAGAAATCATAGAATTAAGGCCCTCCTCTAGGAATTCCAGGATGTTTTTGCATGATCCTTCACATAGATGCCTAGATTATACCCAACCATTGTGGAACATGATATCAACACATGGCCTAATATAACCCCCATTCGACAAAATCAATGACTAGTCCACCCTTCTAAAGTTATGGTGATCAAAGCCAAAATCGATAAGATGCATGCGCTAGCTTCATCTACCCGATAACATACACATCATGGGTTTCCAATACTTTTTCAGTGATCCAGGAGGATCTACACATGAAATTATAATTTTACACGCCATGGATAAGATCATTACAATGTTAATTTATGAGAGGTGGGAAATAATTTTTAATGCTCATGAATTAATTAATTAAATTGTAAAAATGATTAATACTTAAAATGAGTATGAGAAACTCATGTATTAGTCATGCATATTGGAAAAATGATTAATTCTTAAAGTGAGTTTGAGAATATCATGTATTACTCATTCAATTGTAAAAAGGAAAATTGGTTTTGAGAATCCAACTCACAAATCAGTTTCCTAGATTTAAGGGGAAATTAGTTTCCTAGTCTTAGGGAGGAAGTTAAGGGTCTCATGAATTGGTTTGGACTCTTCTTCACTTTATCAAAAGTGTTTTCCTAGTCTCAAGGAGGAAGTTAAGGGTCTTGTTAGATACTAGTCCTGCACTTCTTCATTCTATTCATCAGACTAGCCCATTCATATGTCAACCTAGATTCTAGTTAGTCTTTCTTCATGGTGTGTTAAGTCATTTCAAATTGTTTTTGGTCATCCCTTATTTTCTTTTTGTTACTTTTTTTCTCTTTATGAGGTCAATTCAAGCCTTTATTTGAATTAAATAATTCCTATCACCATGGTTATATCACTATTGGACCACAAAAAGGATAACTTAAGCTTATATGTGCAAAAAGATGTTGATTGCAAGAAAGTCACATTCTTGCAATCAACAGACAGAGTTTATTTTATGAGTTCTTAGGTTTTAAAAAATATTTCAAAGTTCAAATAAAATATCATTGGGTCTGAGATTGTGCTCATATGTTCCTTGTACCCTTGAGATCATGCACATTTGTGTCTTATGAATTTATCATTGCAGGCTTTGTGTAGATTAGCATTGTAGGTTTTGTGATAGTGCACATTTGTGTCTTGTGAAGTTATCATTACAGGTGGTAAGTAAACCCAAAAAAATGAATACTCTTGACCACCATTGTCTGTAGAGATAGCTAAGGAAAAATGGTATCACCCTGAGAAATTTAGTAGTTAAAGAGAGCAACGTCAATCAGTCTCGAATTGTTTGAGGCTATACCTGAGATCAGGGATATTTTTGTCAAGGGATAATGGTTCAAATTCATATGTTCCTTTGAAGGACATCACACAGGAGTTTCCATAATATTCACATAGAAATTTGATGGTTTTCAGTCTAAGATCAAGGACATAACCATCTATATAATAGAGCACTTCATCATTGTATCATGCACCCTCCTTATCAGTGGTGAGAGGTGATTTAAAAAGGAAAAGTTACTAGCTTAAGTGTGAAATCTATTTCTAGTGCCAGAACATCAAAACCTCGATTGGAGGTAGGGCATCATGATCCCTTGGTTGAAAGAAGAATGGAAGGGAATCATATCTGCAACACGAGATATATCACAAGGGAACGTAGGTTTTCAATTGTTCACTCTTATCACATTAAATTCCTCATGCACTTAAACGATGACAAAGAAATGACTCTCCCCTTATACCTGCTTAAAATCCTAACTAATATCTCTAAAAGGATCCAAAATTACCTAGGAGATGGCCACAAAAGCCTTTATCATAAGAGGTTTATTAAAATATTGTTTATTTTTTCTCTCAATGAAGTGGGTATGCCTTGGACATATTTTCTAGTGTCTTTAGGGTTACAGGAAGACCAGGAAATTAATCAGAAACCAAGAAAAAATAGGTTGAGGTTTCCCAGGAAGGTAGGGATTCTCCTGAACATGGGAGGTAATACAAAGCCACCCAATGTGCTAAATATAATAACATACCTGTAAAAATAAAAACTATACCATTTAAAGAAAAATCCATTACTCTAGAACAGAGGAAATTCCTAGAGGCAATTAAGGTCATCTACATTGAAATAGAGGGAAATGGAGAGTGGTTATGTTTATGTCAGGAATTATATTACAAAGGGAGAAAAATAGGCTAGCCCAACAATCCAATATTCTCTTGAAAACCTTGAGGATGAACATGTTCCCATTGCTATGTAGGTAAACAAAAATCCCAAATTAAAAACACACAAACAAAAAAGGAATAAAGAGGCCTGTTCTGATATTTTTGCAACTGAATTTGTGTCATTAGACACCTAGATTCAAGATACCCCCATGGAAAACCAGAGAAAAAAGAGAAAGGGGATATAGGTCCAAAAAATGACAAGAAAACCCAATATAAATACCAGGCTCTCCATTGATCTAAATAGGTCTGTTGAGGAAGAGAATGAAATAAAAAAATGGAGCAAAGTAAAGGTAGAAATCAAGAAAAAAATTGAACTTGACAGGGACATGGATGACAATAATAAGCAGGTGAAATCTCTCAAGAAATATAATGATAGCATGGGGCATTATATTTAGGATCTACAACAACAAAACCAGGCTCTTGATATGCAACACACAAAGTTACAAAAAAAATATTAGAAGTTGCAGAAGAAACACCAAAAAAGTTGCATGTTACTGAATGAGATTGTCTGAATGTCTACTGCTATAAAAAAAAAAATGAAGCTTGTGCAAGCTTGGTCCACCTGTATTTAAGTTTTTTCTCCAATTATTGGTGGGCATGGGGATCAATGCAAATTCAACAGCTAGTTACAACTTATGGGGACTCTTTCTATGCAACTCTTTCATTTTAGTTATCAACAATACCTCAAGTTATGTTGATAGAATATTTTTGGTTTAGTTAGAGATACTACTACCACTTGTAATGAATTTATTCTTTTGATATATATATTTTTTTTAATTAAGGTCAAAGTGATGGGGATTTATCCCCGTGAACTATAACTTGAACTCGAATTCACTTATTTTAAACTAGTGTTCACAAATTCTAATTATGACTGAGTAAGTGAAGTTATATCCACATGATCTAAATGTAATGCGAAGTGGAACTCTAAAGATTAGATCTGATAGAGGTATTCAAAACCTCTCTATATGGGTATAAATAGATGAATCTATGAATATAAGGGATGGAATTTCTTTGGGTATCAAGCATCAGGATTTTGACTGAGCTTTGAAGTCTAAAATGACTAAGTTTCCCACCTGGTGAATATAATTTATGGTGATAAATTATTTATTCTCCAATATTGTTTGTCTTGCTATCTTATTTGAATGCAAGTGAAATGTATGAAAAGCATTTTTCATTTTTCATTAAGCTATTGTCTCAATAAACCATTTATTCTCATACAACTTGGTTTCAGCTATTGTTTTAGTAAATTGTTTATTGTCATAGAACCTGTTTGGAGAATTTGTGTTTAGGTACTTGTTTTGGATCTGCAATATTATTTCCAGTTTGAAATTCCATAAAACAAGTGACATATTGTATGCTTGTTATTATTTCATCTGCTTTATCCATATATTTTTATCTTATTACCATAATACATGCCACCAGTTGAGGAAGACCTTGTAGTTGATGTTGTTGAAAAATACAACTAGATCCATGTCCTTAACAACTCATTCATCAACTAACCATTAAATAAATCAATCAAACCTATAAAAAAACAATCCTTCCAATAATTGAGGTGGCCTAGCGCTGCCCTCTAGAAATCAGGTGCAAACCTTAGGACCAACATCTTCTAGCACCATTTTTAGGGAATAAAGTAATGAAGCATATTTCTCTGGGAGAACGAAAATGATCATATCTAATATTTTAATGGTGAACAAAGATCCTGCAAAAAACTGACTTCCATCTTTTAGCTGATGACTCCAATGAATGAAAAACCATTAAGGAATTTTGGATCCCATGAAGGGATTCAGGAAATCAAATCCTAAGAATTCTAAAGCATAGAAAGTTAACCTTAACCTTAATGGTGACACAACAACTTCTGATCCATAGAGGCAACTAAGGTAGTCCACACTTGCTCAGAGACATCCCTATCCATCCAAAGGCAGGTTTGCATCTAAAAAGGCTTCCCATGTCCTAAACAAGAAGCATCCTGAGATTATTATTTTTTAAAACCCCCTTGTAATAAGGCCTCATATATCTCCTACCTCAACTTATACCTCATTATATTCTCAAGAAACCACACCAACATGTCTTCCTAAACATCAAATCCCAGTTGTACCAAACATGGTTTTCAATAGGATTGAAGCCATCATTACAACCACGTATGGACCTTTATTGTTGCCCCAAAGACTAAATGAATTTCCAACAAGAGACTACATGAAATATTTTCCCTGGTACAATGGGGAAGGATATGTTACTGTTGAGGTTCATTTGGTATCATTTTACAGCTTTGTAGACAATTTTAACATTGAACATGCAAATATTTTGATGAGGTTCTTTGTGAACAGCCTGGATGGAGAGGTAAGGAAGTGGTTTCAAGGTCTAACCCCAGACTTTATCACAAGTATTGAGGCATTGGATGAGGCCTTTATAAAACAATGGGGAAAAAAGAGGGATTACCTATACTACATAACTGAGTTTGGGGATTTAAGGAGGAAGAATGGTGAGTCTGTGTCAAATTTCACTAAAAGGTTCAATAATATGTATAACAAGATCCATGATCAGATCAAGCCAACTAAATCCACAACCAAGATCACATTTTCAAATGCATTTGATGTTGAATTTTCTCTCATATTAAGGGAGAGGAGGTACAACACTTCGCTATCTACGGGATATGTATCCATTGAGGTCGAGTCTTACATCCTAGCATGAAAAAAATTGAATAACAAATCAGATAGGGACAAAAATAAGCAAAGGGAAGAGATTCCTTCTTCTCATAACCCAAGAGAATATGACCCAAACTAGATGAGGTGACATGAAAATTGAAAGGCCTGACTTCAGAAATAGATAAATTGAAATGGTAAGCCAAAAAAACCATATAAGGATGCCGCAAACAAGAACACTAATCATTTTAGAATACCTAATGATGTCTCTCAAATCATGCAGATGAAAATGAGGAATTTTGACTATCAAAGGCTTGTTCCCTCTTTTCATAACAATCAAGTTGAGGAGATGGAAGAGAATAATGACATTGGAGATGAATATGCAGTCCTTTGTAATGAAACATACCTTTATCCTAGTCATCTAACCTAGAAAGACTATGCAATTTCTCAATTTTCAAACCAATTTGATGATGATGACAAGGGAGAAGAGATTTTTCAAATCCACCCCCAAAATTAGTACAATTTAAGACCTAGGATAGGGGTTCCCAAAATTTTTTTTCCCATTAAGAATAATAAATCATATCTTCCACCCAATCAAGGTCCAACCAAAGACACACCAAATAAAGTAGATCATCAACATCCAACTAAACCTGTTATCTGAGAGGTAAAAGAAGAAGACATACATCCAACTTCTTTTAACATAGAGAATGAGTTAATCAAAATCAAGATTCATGTTCCTTTGACATAGTTACTAAAAAAGGAGCCTTTCAAGAGGTCTGTCATGAATGTTTTGAAGCCACATGATTCCTCTACCTCATCTGATGTGATAATCCCGCATGATGAGAACTCTACTATCACTATTGGCCCACACATTGAATATGGTTCTGATGCTTCTCCACCTATTTACATATCCCTAAATGTCCATGAAAAAATCCTTCACAATTGCCTTATGGACTCTAGGGCCTCTCATAATGTCATTCCTAAGTTTGTCATGGAAGATCTAGGGATATAAATTACCAATCCATACCAGGACCTTTAATCTTTTGATTCCAAAATGGTTAAACGTTTGGAATTAATTAAGGATCTGGTTGTTTCTATATCTTAGTTGCCCATGAAAAGTGTGTTTATGGATATTGTTGTAGCTGATATACCTCCCAATTTTGACAGGATTTTATCCAGGTCTTAGACAAAGAAATTGGGAGGATATATACACATGGATATCACAAATGCGAGCATCCTTTTTTTGGAGGAGAACATAGAATATTTTACATAGAATTCATAGTATCTTACAATGTGAGTGATCATCATAATCAATGTAATCATCCAATTTATGTTGTAGAGGATGAAATTGGGTCATCTATTTTTCATATTAACTATGATTCTCTAGATATATTAGTCAACAAATGCATAAACCATCCAGAGGTAGGGCAAGGAAATGAGATATAGAAGATCCATTTTGATGGCTCGTCCTCAAAGGAGGACTCTGGTGCTAGCATAGTCCTCATTTTCGCTTCAAAGGAGGTGGTGTCACTCTCATACAAATTAGAATTTGAAAAAACCAACAACATAGTAGAGTATGAAGCGTTGGTGCTAGGGTTGACAAATTCTAAGGATATAACCATTGGAAAATTTGCAGTCTTTGGTGATTCTAAACTAGTTCTTAATTAGGTGAAGGACATTTATCAAGAAAAATAGTTGAGGCTGAAACAGTACAAAAAGGAGGTATGGGACATAGTTGATAATTCATTTCTATATTTCAATATTTACTTTGTCCCCATAGATGCCAATCAAAGGGAAGACTCTTTATCTATGGATGCTAGTACCTTCAGGCCTCCAATTGGTCCAAATGTTAATTATGAGGTGGAGGTTAGGCATAGAACAAACCTACCAAAAAATGTTAAGCACTAGGAGGTTTTTAGTGACAATCTGAAGCTCAAGATATTTCTGCAAACCATTAAGGAATTCTCAAATATCTCCATTGACGAAGAGAATGGGGATGATGAAACAATAAATAAACAAACACCTCCTTTTCTAAACAAGGTGGCTAGTCAAAATATTGTGGAGCTTAAAACAAATCATATTCCAAGGAGATTAGTCTCACACGAGAGGATTTTTGACATCAATGATGCCTACCATAAATCTTCCATTAAAAGTCAGGGACATGATGTTGTAGATTGCAACATTGGGACATCTGCAGATCCCAAAATTGTCAAGATATTCAGAGCAGTGCCAGATGAGTAGTGAGATAGATATGTCAGCCTGATGATTTTTTTTTTTGATATTTTTGCAAGGTCTTACGAGGACCTAAAGAATTTTGATACTGACATCATTCAACATAATATTCCTCTGAAGGTGGGGTTGAATCCATTTTGGTAGAAAAATAAACAATTTAATCATTTATTGATGTCTATTATTGATCCAGATTTAGAAGCGGAACGAACTCATTAAAAGACAGAATACAATAAACATAGAGATATTGAGAACAAAAAAGATATCTTGTTAACCATATATTCTATTGAATACATGAAATAGGCTAAAAATGTAAAACTGCAAAATTAAAACACTTGCTCGAATGGTGGTATCTATCTCTGAGAAGAGATGTGGCTGCTACGTGCTTCTATCTGAGCATAATAAAATGAGGCTCTAGAATACTTTTTAATATTACTTGTGAATGCAAAAACCCTAGACATCCAAAAACCTAACCCTATGAGATGAAATGCCAAAAGTTATGTGAGCCCCTATGGGTAAGTTGGTACCTCAACTTCCCGGGTTCATAAACTTTTCATATGACCTCCATTGTAGGCGCATGATAGACCGTTGGAAAGTTATTTTAGAGAACTACACATTACACCATCAAACTCTGACTTTGTCTACAGTTTGACTATGGCGAGCCAAAAAAACATTGTTTAGGGACCCAAAACTTCCCTGGAAGTACAACAAGATGCGCTGACATGAAAACATACAAAATAAGCCAGTTGGATTAGATGGGAGGCCACCAGTATCCACCTGGAAGATGTGCATGGATTTAGATACCCCTGGAAGTGTAGAACCCAGAATTACAAATAGTTACAAAAGAATGTGTTGAACTGAAAACTGCGAAGGGGAGATAGTTGGAATAGGTGGGTGACCACCAATATCCACCTCGACCAATTATTGAAAAATAATTGAAAAGGATGCTTGATGCGAAAATCATTTTTCTCTTGATATATTTAGATTGGGTGGTCAACTTGGTGCATGTCAGGAAAATGAGTAGTGAAATACGGTTGTGTGTGGACTTTAGGAACCTGAAGAGTTGTTCGTTGAAAGACAACTATCCATTTCCCAATATGGACCACGTTTTGCAAAAGGTTCTAGGTTCTCACAGAATTTCCATGATGGATGGTTATTCCAGATACAATCAAATGGAATTACTTGAAGAAGACAAAGAAAAAAACTCCTTCACTACCCCATGGGGCACATTCATGTATGAAAAATTCCCTTTCTCCTAATGAATGTAGGGGCCACATTTTAGAGGTCCATGGAAATTTCATTCATGGATGAAAAGGACAAGTTCATGGTGATTTGTCTTGATGACATCAACATCTTTTCAAAATATGATGATGAACATCTGCAACACCTGGACCAAATCTTTCAAAAATGCAGAAGGCATGCAATCTTTGTGAATCCACAAAAATCCCATTTTACTATGTTAGAAGGAAAGATCCTAGGACACATTATATTTGCAGGAGGGATAAATATAGACTTGAAAATAGTAGATTATATCCAAAAAATTGACATCCCCGGAAACAATAAGGCCATACAGTATTTTATAGGAAAAGTAAATTTATCGAGGCGATTTGTACCAAACTTTGTTGAGATCATTAGGCCTACTACTAACATGCTAAAAAATGATAATGACATAAAATGGACACATTAAGAAAGAATATCATCCTTCCAAAGGACAAAGTACACTCTAATTGAAGCCCATGTTCTGGTCAGACCAGATTATTCCAAAGAATTCTTGATTTTCTCTTTTTCCTCTCAGGAGACTATTGTTGTTGTACTACCACAAAAGAATGGATATGGGAATGAACAACCCATTTCCTTATTCATAAAAGAACTCAGGGATGCTAAATTGAAATATGGAATATTGAAGAAGCATGCTTATGCCTTAGTGAAAGCCTTGAAATCCTTCAGAGTTTATGTTTTGTAGTCCATCAAACAACTTATGTCCCTAGCAATAGTGTAAAGGAGATCCTACTCCAACCCGACAATGAGAGGAATATAGTAAAATGGATAGTAAAACTTTTGGAATATGTTATGCACATAAATCCCACTAAGTTGATCAAGAGACATGGCCTTGCAAAATTGTTATCTGATTCGAATTGCAAAAAATTGGAATTGCACCATACCTTCAACCAGTTAGATTTTCCAATGATATAGTCCGATGGGAAAAATACCATGCAAGTACTTGATAAGTATTCTCTTTTACCCTAGTATAGAGATATCATTTAGTTTTTACATCACCTATAATTCCCACTAGAGTTGAAAAAATCCAAAACTAGGTCTCTTAAATTAAAGGTTGTAAAATACTACATTTTAAATCAAAATTTATATTGGAAAGACCTTGCTGGTATTTTTTTGAAGTTTCTTGATGAATATGAGTAAAAACAAGTTATAAATGATATCCATAGAGGAGTTTGTGGAGGGAACCAACATTGGAAAGATACAACCCTCGAAGTTCTAAGGGTTGTATACTACTGGCCTACCATATTCTATGATGTGTTTTCCATGGTTAGAACATGTGAAGAATCCTAGAAATTTGTTTGAAAGAAGAAATTTAGGTCACTTACACTAAAAACTATTACTACAAATGACCCATTTCAAAAATGGGGCCTAGATTGCATCTGTGACATCAACCCACCCTCCATTGGAAAACATAGGTGGATTATTACTGCCACTGACTACTTCAGAAAGTGGATTAAATTTGTTTCTACCAAGAACACCACCGATAAGGTGATCATGAAATTTTTGGAAAAAAAAATATTTTCTAGGTTTGGATGCCCCAGGAAACTAGTAATAGACAACGCTCAGAAATTCAAGTCCAAGGTTGTGATTGATTTCTGTGGGAATTACAACATTATCCTAACACATTCTACACTATATTACCCACGGGGGAATGGGTTGGGATAATCATCAAATAAAAGCCTCATAGGGATTATTAAAAACTGTTGGTTGAAAGTAAAAAATCACGGGATTCCAAACTGAAGTATTCCTTATGGGCTTGCATAATCCTCACCAAAATTTCACTGGGTACCTCCCCATTTCAGTTAGTCTATGGGGTGGATGTTGTTTTTCCAACCTATCTTGGTCTACTGATGTTGAAAATTTTGAAGGAGGAAGTGGAGGAGCCTAATGAAATCTAGAGGATGATTTTACAGATTATAGAAGTGCAACAAAGAAGAGAAATATTAAACGATAAAAATGAGGCTTACCAGAGAAAGTTCAAGGAAACCTTTGACAAGAAACACCAAAAAAGATACTTTTCAAGTAGGTGACATGGTTCTAAGATGGGATTCTAGAAGAGAAGAGAAACCCAAGAATGATAAGTTTGATAAGCTTTGGTTTGATCCCTTCAAGGTAGCCAAA
Source organism: Picea sitchensis (assembly GCA_010110895.2). Lineage (NCBI taxonomy): Eukaryota > Viridiplantae > Streptophyta > Pinopsida > Pinales > Pinaceae > Picea > Picea sitchensis. Next base: position 4,715 of record SNQJ01S0170951.1, on the reverse strand, counting down.
GTGCTGAATAACAACACCTTGTATTGCAAAATCTGGATGACACTGAGATCTTTGGAATCCTAGTCAATGGGCACTTCTTGAAGCATTACTTTGCCTGATGAACTAGTGGTAGTTTAGTACGTAGTTGTTTTTATTTTTAGTGTGATTAAATAGTTTAGTTTGAATAAAATACTTCATATACCGATAAAGGAAATGGGGTATAATTACAAATTTGGTTTTTAGTTGAAATAATGCAGATGTCAAGGATGGTAAAAGGGAGTAAAAGTGACTGGTGGTAGGGTGGCATAAATAAAGAACCAAGGCACACAAGTCTGTTGTTATTAGAAACTCACAGGGAAGTACTATCCCTAGTTGGAGTCGATGTTATATCCTAGGTGTTGAGTCTCCATTTTGACACTTCAAATTCCCTATATTACCTTCTATATGTAACATCCCGCTCTGGCGCACATACCAAACTTATTCTTTGAGGACACTTGCTCGCAAGTGATCTGGATTTATATGATGATAAAACTTTTTTCTTTCATTTGGTGCGTTAAGGTTATATGACGGGGCGTTTTACTACCCTTGATATAGGCAGGTGCGGCTTCAGTTTTAATTGAGTATGCGGGGGTTCCGAACCTTGAGGATGCAGAGGCTTTGGTGGAACTCCCTTGGACTCGGATTGAGTGAGTGGGGTATTTAGTTGTTTCATTTATGATGATATTGTTTCATTTTTGATGATGTACTATTGATTATATGATATGTTCTTGACATGATTTGACATGATGGTTGATGATCTGTTGTGATAGCTTGCCGACCCGGATCACATATGGAGTAGAGGGCCACACACGAGATCCAGAGATTGAGGGAGAGGTCATGTCTGACATCCACCTTTACACGGCCTACTAACGCACTCAGCGAGTAACCAAGGCATGGATTAACGATTACCTAATTTGAAGAATCCTGATGCCAGTGGGCTGCTGACGATCATCCGCGATGATTAAAGAAGGCGCAATAAGGAGGGCCTTATTCCTTAGAGACCTTAATCTCCCACAAGTTCACATGGAGAAGTGTTGACTCCAGGGGTTTTACGTCTGTCCAGTCAAGCCAGTGGCACCCATGGAAACACGTGGTGCATCTGAGAAGACACGTCGTGCAAAGAATTACAAATCCCGGCCGAAAGTGGCACCTTGGAGCCATGGTGCATCACGAGCGACACGTCGCCGCGACCGAAAAACAATCAAGGAAGTGGCGCCCTTGGAGCCGCGTGAGTGAATCACAGAAAACCGCTTTGATGATGTTGATGAGACCGCCTAGACGACCTGAGACCTTAGCACATGATGATTTTTAAAATGACCCCCTAATTAATTTGTCTCTGTTCAAATCAGAGCTAAATAAAACATCTAAGATGGGCTTGATTGTGGCCTAGAAGATCCTCCAAAATAAATCAGGCATGAACTAACGCCACCTAGGTTTGATTAAAGACTTCAAAAAAAAGGTAAAAAGGGTAAAGTAATGGGGGTAGAGATCATACAAAACCCATGGTGTTTAATTTATGAAGGAGACTTAAACTTTTAAAGGGGTATTAACAAGGATTTAAATAGATGAATAAATAATTCATAAATTAAATGTTGTCTATACTAAAAATTTAAAATTTATCATTGAGTTTAACAAAATTCCATTATAATAATAATGGATAAAAATGGAGAGAGAATAAAGAAAGAGAGAAAGAAAAAAATAAAATAAAAAATAAAATAAAGGAGGCTTGGAAAGAAACAAAAATGGAAGGTAGAAGACATAGGAAAAAGCAAAAGAGAGTTTCACATTTTGGTAACTATAAATTCCGGAAGCTCAATTGGAAGAGTGAATAAAGCGTAGAGGATCCTAGGAACTCTAGGAGAAATTTTAGGAGCAATTGATGGGGGTGTGTGGGAAATTTAGATTTTAATTAAATAACCCGAAGTGGTATTGGAGGAGAATCTAGGGATGAAGGCACTTGGACTGACGGAGGTCGTTCAGAAATTCTCATTAAATTAATTAATTAATAATTAAGAAAGTAGGTGAATCTCATTTTGGCTATAAAATAAAGGAAAGGAAGGATGAAAGGGGCGGTAAAGCGTAAATTCTGTGCCGAATTAATGATGGGTTTTCTTGTGTGGAGTTGGGTGTGTGTCTGAGCTGTGTTTTGGAGTGGTAGCTCAGCGTTATAGGCGGACTTAGGCGTGAATGTTCACTACGGTTCTTGGGTGGCTAACCCTGCGGCTGAGGCTGACGAGAATGATACCCTAAGCATTTGGTAGGAAGTCTGGGTGAGCATTCGGTAGGTCGGCAAAATGAGGAGAGGCAAAGGGTAGCGGGCCGAGCGATGGGGCGTCTTAGAAGTGGGCGAGTGGCAGCGGTATGATTTTAAATTTAAGCGAATTTTTGTAAATGGTTAGTGTTAAATGTTCTGATGTCTTGTTGAAAAACTTGCTCCTGGCAATTCGCTTTATAAATGCGGTTAGTATTAGTGGTTTCTGGTGATTCGTCCATGCTTAGGGTTAAGGTTATAAAAAAAAAAACTAGTCTTGGCTAGACCTAAGCGTTCACCACATAAAATCCATTTTACCTCTCGGTACATCCTATCTTAAGTTAATCAATTAAACCACTCGTTGATCTCAAACCCATTAATGAAGTTAGCACTTGCATTGTTGTGACCCATTTTCATTTCCCAGCCAAACCGCGTAGGGTATCTTATTCCGGTTTTTTAAACCTAAAGGATCTGTTGCACTCTTGAGGGACCTTACGCTCTTCATTCGCAGGGTTCGGACCCATTTTTCCAGATTTCAGGATCGGGCTGAGATGTAATTTTGCCTTGGGGTTTCGGACATCTATCTCCTCTATGTCTCATTGGTGTATATGTTGGGCGTTGACTGACCTTCAATGTTATGCAGGCGTTAAGATGATCTGTCTCCCATGGTTCTGTTGCTTAATTATATTTTTGGCATCGATTTCCTTTACACCATGTTTCCTTTACTGTCAAGTCGGATTAACCTTTGTCCATTAAAATAAACTATTTTTTTGACCCCTCCTTACACTAGTAACCAAAGGTGTGTTTAGAATCGGATTTTATCCCAACCGCTTAGTGTTATGTCACCTTAAACGAAGCAGTATTGCCAGGTTTTAACTCCCACTACTGTAGGTTATGCCAGTCAAATTTTGGTGACGCTTGACTGCCATTCTAAACCGGGCCAGGTTACATATGGCTGTTGTGATATGGGTCTTTTGATTTATGGCTACCTAGTCCTCCCATCTGGTTCCAGCGTTGCAGAAATGTCTAGTGCAAGCGAAATTGCGCTGGATTATGACGCCTAGGGATCAACATCACCTGCACTGACCGTTTGTGCCAGCGAAACCCTCGTGTGATAGATTAAATTGTCTCTAGGTAGTTAAAAAATTTGCCATCACGCGTGATTTGATGCTTTTTTCTGCCTTTGGGTTTTATGGTGGTCTGGGAAGTCGTGTTGTATTAATTAGGGAAGGTAGTCAAATTATTTTATTTAACCAGCAAATTATTTATGTTCCGGTAATTATTTGTTGTTATTTATTTATAGATGGCAAATTATTTATGTTCCGGTAATTATTTGTTGTTATTTATTTATCGATAGGTATAATTCTGTTCATTCTTCGAAGGTTGATCTCCATTCTATATTCAACGCAATTATGTTCTGGTAATTATTTGTCGTTATTTATTTATCGTTATGTGTAATTCTGTTCCTTCTTCGAAGGTCGATCTCCATTTTATAGAGACAGCATCTCCCTTAACTTTTGCGTGCCTGTAGGCAGCGTTTTGTTCTAAAGTAGACATTGATAACGGCTGAAAACTCTCGACCTCCTAATTCGATTTGAATGAGTGGTAGCTCCAGCTGTCCGAATATTAGTTAATAGCAGAAGGGTTGCCTGTTTAAAGATAAAAATATTGGTAGATTTCCTTTTCCTCGAGATTCTGTGTATTCTCCGTGTCTGCGTCCTGGTGGGACATCCGTCCATTCGCCCTTCTGCTCAACTATAGGGTCCGTTACCTAATTTATGAAGCCACTATCCCGTTTTGCCGAGCAAGTTAAAGCGATTAATCATTTACGGTTCATTTAGATTCTGAATGTTGCCTATTCTGATTGGTAAGTTTTTTTTAAATTAGATCATGGTCAGTTTTAAAAAAAGGGAGATTATGGTAAGTCCTAAAAAAAAAAAAATGATTGTGGAAGTTTTCTTTTAAAAATAGATTATGGAAGGTTTTTTTTAAAAGGAGATTATGGTCGGTTTTTAAAAATAGATTATGGTAAGTTTTAAAAAAATATATATAGATTATGGAAGTTTTCTTTTTAAAAATAGAGTATGGTAAGTTTTCCTTTAAAAAAAAAAGACGTAGATTATGGTAAGTTTCTTTTAAAAATAGATTTTTAAAAATAGATTCTTAAGGTCATCTATCTCTAATTATTGTCATTTAAATATTGGTAGATTAGCCTTCCCGATATCGTTTTTTTTATATATGTCATTTTATGTTTCCCTTAACTCTCGATTTGATGTTCCTAAATTATGATGATTGTTCTATACTTGGTATACTTTTCAGTTTTAACAAATTACATTAATATTTTATTATATTACTCTAATTTGGTTTATATGTGGGAATAATTCACATTTCATGGTTGGGTTTGGAATTATGATATTGGACCAAGTGTCACATCAACTGAGACACA
>SNQJ01S0170950.1:0-20568 GCA_010110895.2 Picea sitchensis | reverse complement strand
AGTGTGTTTTGTGTAGTTGATTGTTAGATTAGAGCATGCACAACTCTACGCAAATAAAACTAACCACGACACCCAACTCCCTGAAGGGAAAGGACAACCTAAAAAAAAATGAAGTTAAAACCCCCCAGGGTCCCTGGAAACCTTGAAATCCACCCAAAATGAACATGAACTCCTTTTGGATCTATTTTTGCTGCAACAAAACAGCAAATAGAGAAGATGAGAAATGACAAAAAAAAACTTTTAAACAAATAAATTTTTATCAAGATTTTTCAGAAATTTTTCTAAGGCAAAAAAGTGGATTTTTTGGGCTTTTTTGGGCGCTTTGCATGGACTAAACTTAGGCTCTTCTAACTGTTTCTGTTTGCTGTCATACAACAGCAAACATAAGGCAGTTATTTAGCTTGATTTTGAACTCAAAACAAAGCATTTAACTAGCTTCAAATCTAGGAGAAAAGCAACTAGAAAATGCCCTAGATCTATTTTTTTTTTAAATTGAAAATTTTTAACAAGATCTAGAAACTTTGCATGCAAAGGAAACTAATTCAAACTTTTGATTTAGAACTAAATTCTTAAGCATGCAATGAAAGTAACCAAATGATTTTAAAGAGAAATGAGAGGGAGAATAAAAATCCTTACATTTTTATATTTTTCAAGCATTGAAAGTTTATGGGCGATGGGGTCCTTTGATGAAGAGTAGAGGGAGCTCAATCCTTTGAAGATCTTGGACAACGACAGTTGAAGCAACAACCTATCAATCCTCCAAGCTTGAAAAACAACCTGCAACAATGTACTTCGATCCTACAAACATTTTTTAAAAGGTCTTCCCTACAAAACAAAACTCAAATATGCATGTTAGTTTAGACGAAAACGAAGCATGCAATATAAAAGTCTATGATTTAAGGAAGAAATAAGGTGAATCAAACTAGATTTATCTTATCCTTCTGCATGATAGCATACATTCTAAGCCTTTAAAATAGATACACAAGATTGAAAAAAAAGATACAGATTACCTCATATAGACTATACTAGATCCAAGCATCCACACATAGCATCCACAACAATAGTGCTCCAAAGTCTTCTTTATTCAAATGCTTCAAAGTATTACATAGTTTCTTTACCCAAGACTCAATTCTTTTTCTGAAGAGGGTCGACCTCTCTTAAATAGGCATGGAGGTGGAGATCCCTAGGCAATGCATGTGCTAGGGTTAGTGCATGAGAGGAGGAGTGGCGTTAATTTAGGGAAAGAGGGACTCGTGAGGATATGAAGGAGTTAACTTAGGGAGAAGGTGAGTGATTAAGGGGAAAGGGATTTTGGGAGGAGTTCCCAATGTAGGAACTCGACTCCCATCCTAGGAGGTTCCTCACGCATATGGCCCACAACTCCCCTTTAACTCACGCCTCACTCCAAATTACACTCTCCCTCCACTCGTGTAACTTCCCACTCCCATACATCACTCCCCCTTCACCTCTACGTAACCCTCTACACAGAGAATGGAAGTGAGGTATGAGTGGGTCAGAGCGTGAGGTGTAGAAGAGATGAGGGGAGTAGAAAGATCTGCTTAGAGATGAAGGGAGCTTACATAAGGAGGTGGGGAGAAAGTAACTTAGGTGAAGGAGATCACGTAAGGGTGTGGGAGTGTACACGAGGGGAGAGGGTGAGTGGATTAAGAGTTTGAATGGGAGATGAGGAAGCATGAATTTGGGGAAAGGGAAATTGTGGTATAGGAAGGGGGAGTGAATTAATAGTTGAGTTGGAGATGACGTGAGGGAGAAGTGAAGGAAAGGGAAATACATTATGGGGTGACAGGAGACTTAAGTGATGGGAGTGTAGGTAAGAGATGGAAGGGAGTGAATTAGGAGAAATAAAGATTAAAGGAAGGTGGAGTGAGGCGGGGTTTAGAGATGAGGGTGCTAATTTAAGGGAGAATGGAAGTGAGTCTCTTTGCATTGAGATTAGGTGAGAGCCACCTAGGAGACATTTAGGCTAGGAATACCACATATCATCAAATCTAAGTTGACCCTCTGCCTTAGTTGACTCCACCATCCATTAGTGTCAGCAAGACTGCCAGCTTATTTTGAAATCAATGTTCCCCAATTTTCCATAAAATTGGGGAAACTCAACCCTTTTTCCAGGTTTTAGAGTAAAATTGATTTTTTAGTATTCGGCTTTTTGCTCAGAAGATGGGAAATGAGGGGTTACTCATCACTACTGGACAGCAAGTACATGTAAAACCATGGCATTTGACAACATTTTATATTACAGTACACATAATGACTAGAATTGTGAAATTCCAATTTTCTTGGGAATTTAATTATTAAAAGCTAAAACTAAAAAACTTCATGAGACTTGTTATTTTCAATAACTTGGGACACTATGTTCTAGTATGAGCTTATATGCACATTAGACACTGCTGAGCATTGAGTTTTCCATGCCGAGACCTGCTTGTCAACACGTACTCCGACTTTGGAGCAAGTCTTTTTAATTGAAAAACTTAGAAATTATTTAATCTTCTCACTAAGGTGAGAAAAATAATTAACAGAGTAAAAGACACTGGGAGTGGTGTGCTGCCCTCCCAGGATAAGGAGACATTGTGGCACTTTTACATTCTCTCTTACTTAGAACATTTATTACAGTGGTGGAAATCTCTTAGGAAAGGAGGGCCTTTCAGACCTGTTGAATCAGATTACTGCATATATGAGCTAGCACTCATTCTTTGGCGGCTCTTCAGGGAATCCAACTTATTTTAACTGGTGGACAGGAGACCATGATGATGTTTGAGCTATACATGGTTAGATTAAATGGGGTGAATCACTAGGTCCTCTGTTGGGAACGGGAGAGCCTGCAACCCAGAGGTGGGTGGAGCCTCTAGAGGTGAGGATGTGATTACAACCAATCATTAGACCGATCCTAGAGGCGGAAATCTTTTGAGCGATTTCCAGCTCAATCCGATGAGTATCACTTGTCAGGGCTACAGACCTACAACCATTACCACAAGCACCCGGCCTACTTTGCCCGATCATCTGACATGCATGGAGCCAACATGCATTCACGATCCGCAGGTGTTTCATGATTATTTTGTGTTTTAGGTGGCGATCCATGAGATCTACTTGAAAGCGATTATCATATATATACTTGATTTATTATTGTATTGCACTCATGCCTATATATATATATGTCAGTGAGTTATGTTGTCTTTATTTCGCATGCATTATCTTATACTACTAAAACACTTAATAAGCTAGACACATCTGAAAATCACCATTGTGCACAATAACTCAAATGCATTGAGAAACCCGCAGTGCTCAGTTGATTGGCCCAGAAACATGGATTCAGGTGGGCAGGAGAAGTGCTCAGGATCCAGCTAGCCAAGGATGTATCATAGGACCTGTGGGCCTGAGACATAATCTCCTTAGTGATCCTAGGGACAGGACAGCTTATTCCATGCTCAGGAACATGTGCTCAGGTAGGCATGAGAACAACATCTGGGGCATGACGTGATGCTGCTAGATCTCAACAAAAGCGTGGGGCATCTTTTAGGGGTGGTGATATACTTGGCTCCTCTCTTAGTACATCACAAAGAATGCAACAAAGCACATATATACAAGTAAATTGACCAAAATTGGCTATACTACTTTCTAGCATGATAATAGGATGATATATACAATAATGGATACAAATGCCTACCTACTTACGTACTTACTGTTGGTTGAATGCTATGTGTACTCAAATAGTGGGGTGAGCCATCCTAATGCCATGTACCTACCTCACGTGGCAGTCATAAAACCAAAGCTTGGCCAACCAGGACAACTGAAAATATGTGTTAGCAAATGTATTGCATCATCAGAAAATGCAGTAAAAAATTATAACTCTGTGGAGGTGGGTGGGAAGACAAAATGGTGCTAAGGGTACTCTCAGGGAGGGTGCTCAATCCATCCTGAGAAAGGGATCATTGAAAATCAAAGAAGGTTCAATGAAGTGACTCAAAGGGATCTAAGGTTGGCTACCTCAGGACATCTTCATGTCGAGGTACGGGAAGAGAACTAGGAAGAACCAGAAGGATGGCCGATAATTTCTTAGGGGAAGGGCGAAGATTCCAGGATAACAAAGAGTTCTTCTTAAGGGTGACTTCAACCTACCCTTGAATTAAAGTAAGCACGAGAGAAACTTTTGAATAAAGGACATGCTAACTACACCTTTAGTGTGATTGAGATAAAATTGTCAAAGGAGGTACATGGAGGAACATTGTCCTGGGATCCTTCTCTCGACAAACAATGTCCTCACCTTTATCAATATCTAAAGCTACAGATGGTTGATAATCTTCTTCATGGAATGATCAAGTGCTCAAAGGAATATTCATCAAAATCCTCGAGGTATGACCAAAAATCATTGGGACGCTATATCGGATAATCCTTGGGTGTCAGAAAAAGGGCAATCCTCATTTCATCTCCTTGTTGTCAAATGTAAAAATTATTAGTAACCTCCTATGATAGTTGCAAAGCTATGTCCGGTTCATCGAGACACGGAACCTTGAGGTTAGTTTGGCCGAACCTCAAAGCAAAGGGATACTTAGGTTAGGATGAGGTTTAGATGAGGTTCGAGTCAAGTTCACCCTGTTCGATTCTAGGTCCTGCACACTTGGTTATAATTCTAAGAAGGAAAAATTTCTAAAATGCGCTCGAACAGCAGTTTTTAAAATTAAATTAATATTTTCATGTAAAATTTAGGAGTCAAATTCATGGACATAAGCGTCCAGTTATGTCTGGAATCCGTGACTGAAATGATAACTATATTTTCTATCGATTTGAAGATACCAGAAGAGATCTTGTCGATTACTGTGTATACTTCTTAAATTCTAAATTTTTGTTTCTTAGTTGCTTGTCGTCGTGCACTTGGATAAGAGTCCAAGGTTTGTTATATGTGGGGATGTGGGCAATGACATAGCGACAATGGCTTCTTTGTCTACCACGTATGGCATGCATCACAAGTCCCAGTCGGCAGCATATAGTTGTAGGTAACCTAAAAGATTTGGGCAAACATCAATATTATTTCATGTATAAAAATAATATATATTTTATTTTATGTTTTCCGCGAGGAATTTGTATCTTAATATTATTATAATAATGTTTATGTAGTGGGTTACCAATATATAAATGTTGTGGGTTATATATATATATATATATATATATAAAGAAGGGTTTATACTCATCTAATTTTGAATTTAAATGATTATGAGTGAGGGTTGAGTCAAGGTTCATAGCGATTTTATTATATTACTATTAGTGTACTTGTAATCCTTTATTATATTACTATTATATACTCTCATATACCTATATATATAATTGAACACGAGGATTGAACCTCATTGAACCTCATTGAAAATTAGACGAATCGAACCTAATCCTTGCGAACCTTTGAACTTGAACGAACCAGTTGTAAAGGCAACTTTTGGAAATGACCCTCAATGTCATAAATGGGATCCCCATCATATCAAATCACATCCCATTTATGTCTTTCGACATGTATGAATTCATCAATATTATCAACATAGTCATTAACTTTATCATAATATGAAGGGCTTGGCGTCAGGAATACTCTGACACTTATTCAATTTCATAATAAGGAGGATCTGTCTTGTTCAAAGATTCCCTTTCTTCTTCCCTCTCACGAATTATAGAGTAAGGCATTATCAAAAAACCACAGAAAGGAAGTGACTAACCTCATCCTCTTCTTTAACTAGCACCAAGGGAATGGGCTCTTGGATGGATTCATTGGAGGGAGGAGCACACATCAATACTTCATCATCCTGTTTGATATCTTCCGGGGCTCTCGCTCTTCAACCATGTCTTTGTTATCCTCGGTAGAAGCATGAGTAAATTCTTTCCCTTCCTCATGGGATTAGAAACCCTCATTAAGACCTTTCTTCTCAACCCTTTGTTGATCAATGTATTTTTCCCTTCTTTCTTGTAAACTGCTAGTAAAGGTCTTAAGGGAAACTAATCTCTCTAGACTAAGGGTATATGGGTACCTTTGGGGTCATAAACTTTGGTTTCTAGAGAAAAGATGTGTTTTCTTGGACGAGATATTCTCCTAGGTTGTGTCCATGTAATAGCCATCATTGATTGTTTTTGGCCCATTTTATTGAGGAGGAACCCTAAATTTACTAAGAGTGCATTGGTATAGAGATAAATGAGATACTTTCTCGGGATGATGGCCAGGAATGCGATGCTTAAGGTTTAAACCTATCTGGTGTCTGTGCGTCCTTCCAAGGGAGTAATGTTGGGATCTTAGGGTTGACCTATATATATAGGCAGGAGTGAGCCTGACTACTTACCACTAACAGAGCATCCAGTAGCCACTTGGTTGACACTTAGCTAGGAGTCCCTCAACACTTAATAATCTTTAATCAACTCCGTAATCCACTACAACATTGGGCATCTTCATTATTGGTATATCGTTGATGGTTGGCATTTAATTAACACTTGCAAGCACTCTTTCACATTCACATTTACATGCAAGTCTGACTTATGCTCTGTGGATTAATCATCTAAGTGGTCATAGTTGTGTTTTGGAACACTTTTCTTTAAAAGCATCTTTCATTTTAATTGGTGTTCATTTTATGGTGTGATCCTTCAAGAAGTACGCATCCACTTGGAGGCATCTCTTGATTGGGTCTTGAGTGAAGTGTATCTTTAATGCCATTGATAAGCAATCCAATAGAGTAAATGCTATTGTGAGCATGCTTGGCTGATGTGTTGATGGTCATCTTGTTTTGAATCTCTTTAATTCATGCACATACAAGCACATGGTTAGAATTGATCTCTTTGTGATGTATCTTTGTTTATTATAACTTTGTTGTAACAATTAGATATTCTTTATTGTAGTTTTGTATCATCTACTCATTTTATATCTAATTGTAATCTTTGTAATCATTGTTAATCTTGTGAAATCAACTTCCTTTGAAATCTAGTTGACCCCTTTGATCTTAGGCACTAGTCCTAGTTGTCCTAGAAAGGGCTATGCTTTCATAGTGGTGTTGCACATTGCATTACATAACTGCATCATAGGCTAGATTTTCCCCAACCTTAAACTAATTAGAATAGCTCCTAGAACATAACATTAATCTCATCTAGAAACTAGGGGTCTACCCTCCTTGGCTTCCCTAGGAGTAAACCTAGGCAGGAAGAGGTTCAAGTCAAAGTGGCGGTGTGGGCTTTGAACTAGGCGTGCACCTCTAAGGACACACACACTAGGTGAGGGGGACTTAGCTCACGTTTGCAAGTGTGTATAAGGGCGACAACAGACTCATAAAGTCATAGGGATCATAGCAATGACAATCACGTCTAATAATCAAATTACCCAAACATGTGCATCAAACCCCCTTTACCCGGACAACCAAATGCTCAAAGGCGTTATGTAGTTTAACAAACCTTGAGGTTTGGAGAGGGTCTCGGGAATGTCCTATTGGGCTAAATCCTCCTCAAGTTGGGGTGTTTCCCAAGTGAGGAATAATCTAGGTCATGTAGATGTATGAGATGGTGTATGGAATGTTTGGGCAAGGAGTCTTTTTGTGATAAAAGGGAAATGTAGATCTTACATGTGGGTGCCTTGGTAGAGGGGTGAGCTACACCTTGTCATGGATGCCATTGTTTCCTAGCCCATTCAATGCCTTTTTATCCTTTGTCTTGTTTTCTTGCTTTTTCTTTTCAAGAGAATAGTTGGAGGCGTTAGCCTAGTGGTGTGAGTGTTACCACAACCACTTCCACCCGGAAATGAAAAGGCTGGCTGAGAACCCATTTCTCTTAGCTATGCTACCAAGAGCCACTACTGTGGCGTGGTGACCCGGATGGATGGCATTATCATGCAGCTACATGCCCATGGACCCAATAAATTTGACTCATGATGAGACCTCTATCCACCAATTGGTCTGAGTTTATTTATTTACGGGTCCCCTTTCTTGTTGAGAAGCCTTTTGTTGCTTTCTCGGGGTTCCTTGGGCGAAGCATCTCAAGGGATTTATTGATTGATTTTTCATTTTGGCTTTTAACTTTCTCTAGCTACTTTAACCCTTTGGGCCTTAGCCCCTTCTTCCCTAAGGCAGTGCAACCCTTACTAGGTTGGCAAACCCAATCTCGAACCAAAGTAGGAAGATGAGGGACAATGATGAAAGGTGGAAAATATGGAGATGAATGATGACCTTTCTTAGACCCACCTAGTGGCAGCACCTCATCCCTAAAGGAACCAACTTACTAGGGCACTGTCCATACCCCCTAGGTATGGACAAGTTAAAACGCATAATTTCAAGCAAACGTCATGAAACAAAGAGAGTTCAATGCATTCAAATTCTTGAAAATCGGTGACACATACCATGATACCGAACTCGTACCTCATGGAGCAAGATCCACCGCTACTTTAGAGAATTAGGCCGATGGGATGGATGTTGCTACTGGTGATATATGGAATGCACTTGAAGAAGGATGGGCCCTCCAAGGCTAAGCTCAAATCATATGGCTCTTGATACTGTGTCTAGGACTTGTGTGCCTCGAGACATAATCTTCTTAATTATCCCTAGGATAGGGGATAACACACAACAAAGCATATATGGCTGGTATTTGTTAGATACATCAACGGTCAATTAATTTGTCTATATAGAGTAGCACCAACCAACTCTAGCAGTACATCAATGTGGGGAGCTTCAACTTAGTTCCATGGGTGTGTTCATGGCTTTACATTCAAACATATCAAACCTCTTGATTATTTCAATTTGCCTTACTTCCTTGGTTAAGGAAGATCTTCTGACTCCTGCAAACTTCAAGCCCTAAGAAATAATGTATTGGGCCTAGGTCTTTCATCTTAAACTCTGTAGCAAGTTTCTTCTTGCAATATACGATGAGCTTTTTCTTCTCAGTCAAGAATAAATCATCCAAATATAGTAGCAATATGACTGACTCATCATTCATAACCTTGAAGTAAGGTTATAATCAACTTTACTATTGGTAAAAACTTAAGCTTGCCGAAATATCAATTCTATACCAAGCTCTAGAACTTGCTTGAAGCCCATTCTACGAAGCTTTCTTCAACTTGCAAACATGGTCTTTCTATCTTCAACTTCAAACCCTTGTGGTTGTTCTATATACACTTCTTCTTCAATAACACCATTGAAAATTGGTTTCACATCCATCTAGTGTAACTTGCACTTCATTTTAGGCTGCAAAGGCTATGATGGTTCTAATAGAAGTCCTGACTCACAGGAGCAAATGTTTCTTCATGATCAATACTGCTTCTTTTGAGGAAAACCGGGGAGCCACAAATCTTGCCTTATGTTTTTCAATATACATCACCATGACAAATAAAATCCGAGCTTAGAAAATGTACCTCAAGACAAAGTACCACTTTAAGACATGAGGAAATGTTGTAGGGCCTTCTCAATATATCATGTCCCCTAAAGTATATGTTTATAAATTCAACCTATGATTATGTATATAATGTATTAAGTGTATTGGTTAGATGGTTAGTTGTTTAGGTGCAACAGCCCGCAACTTCTTCCTTCATCGTACAAACATTTTTAAGAGAGATAAATGTGTTGTCTGGTGCTTTCATGCAAAATCCCTTTGTGCAATTTGTATCTTTCTCAAACTTCGTGCAATCAAATATTGGCCAACCAATAGCTAATATAATATATAAGAAATGCACATTGCTAATCTATCATAATAAGTAAAAACCAAATGTCAAATTCAAATTCCAACATTAAAAAAGAAAAAAGAAAAAGAAAAGAATATTTACTCCCATCAACTATTTAAGAACCACATTATCAATTACAATGATTCATTCCAGAAAATTGTGAAAACAAAAAAATTACTGAAAATACTGCATATATAAAGTTATAATGAGTAGAAAATGTATAGATGCATACACACTTTTTTGAAATATAATCCATCATCAAAAGTGATGGCTTTCCTGCAACAAGAGGCTCCTTTTCAGTAGATCCCTTTATTGCACCAACCATTGAACCACCTCCTGCACTTTCATAACTATAATCAGTGATCTCCTTCTCTTACATGTGCACGCAAGCATCCACTTGTACAACTTTAATCAATAATCTCTCTCTATTTGAGTGAGTGTAATGCTCATGAATATGTATAACCATTTTTCTAATCCTCTATAACTTAGACATGATGAGGAGTTGATATGTGCACTGTTAGACAACAATGCAAATATTTGAATTTCACACACAAGAAAGGAAGAATACAAGTACAAAGGAAACTGCTACAATTATACGTACCTGTAAACTCTACTTTCATTATATATAGAGAAGTACAAAATTGGTGGGAGTTAATATCTACCAATAAAATATACAAAAAGGGTTGGGTTGTTTAGAACTACCATTAAAATGTATAAAAGTAGTTGGGAAGTTGAGAACTACTATATAAAATATTTAATAAATGTCTGACTGAGTTATGATGACCAAGTCTCATCAATTCCTCCTTGCTTAGAGGAAAATTGCCCTTAATTTTTATTGATTGTACACCCTTTCCAATGAAGGATGAAAGAGTCCTTTGGCTTCGCATAGTTGGGATCTTGGTAGGGATCCGAGTCCCTACTAACAATGGATTCCTTGAACCAATGACAATACACTGTATTTTCAAGGAAGAAAATTGTTGAGTGCCCTACTTTTTGAAGAAAGGAAGTAGATGAAGCATTGGTGCATAATGTATTGCATTCTTGTAAGCTGAAACATGATGTTGAGGAAATCATGGAACTACACAAAGATTTGTGTAATCTGAGAAGGGGGGATCAATCTGCTTGATAGTTGATGCGTGTGGAGGTAAGGAGTTGAGTGAGACGTTGTTTTAAGTTGGATAAGGATTTGAAGGGTTGAGTGGTACAATGAGGTGTCTGGAATGAGAAGGTCCCATCAGGTGTTTGGTATGCAAATCACTTAGTTGTGAGAAGGCCCCATCAGGTGTCTGGAATTTTTCTATGAGAAAAGAACACTAGGATAACACCCCTGAATGGACAAAAGGAAAGAGATACAATGAAGGAATACATACGGGGATGGGGTGGAGACAACTTCTAGATGAGTCTCCAACACTGTAGGATTATCATGCAATGGAGTTATAATACTATTATATGTCTTAGCTGTTTGGGCAACTTGAGAAACAATAATAGAGTAACCTCCTATCAGACTATAGGCACAATAACATATTCTAACTGAGGTTGCCTTTGCTCAGGAGATTCTTCATTTGTGCTTTTGTTTGAAAGAGGATAGTTAGACGATGTAATGTCCCTTTCCAAATGATCACTCGAGGAGTTGACGAAATAGCCTAAGTGATTACCGTGGGCTATAATTAGGTGGAAAAATGGAATTAATTAATTATTTAATAATAGGTGGGAGGCTGGGAAAGTAACTTCCTCAAAGGGTGACATTGAATAATTAAAAAATTAAAAAGGTGCCCTAAGTGACTATTGAGTTAATAAAGTCACTTTAATTTGTCAAAAGGGTAAAAGAGTTGGAAAAGGGTCAACGAGAGAATTGTTGAGATTTGTACCTTGGGAGGTGTTCCCCATGTGCTTTTTGTCCTCCTTAGCACATGAGGGAAGGATTTGACAATTTGTACCTAGTACTTTTGTC
This sequence comes from Picea sitchensis, assembly GCA_010110895.2. Classification (NCBI taxonomy): domain Eukaryota; kingdom Viridiplantae; phylum Streptophyta; class Pinopsida; order Pinales; family Pinaceae; genus Picea; species Picea sitchensis. The sequence continues at coordinate 8,938 of SNQJ01S0170950.1, read as the reverse complement.
TGGCCCACTGCTGGCTTTGGATAAAAGTGAATTTTAGTCACTGGCTAAAGAGTGAGTATTAAAATCAATTTGTGGTGATTTACAGGAGACATAAAGTAGACTTAGGAAGCCAACCCAAAAAGTGGGTTATGATTTAGGAATGCATGGGGAGATCTCAACCTTTCATTAGATTGAATCCCAACCCTTGATCTCTAGGAACCTATTATTGCCCACAAAAAGAGGGGCAAAGGAGTTTAAGGAGGGCGCATTGTTCATGTAGAGTTTTGCTCATGGGAGGAGGAGAACTCAAGCTATGGAGAGATAGTGAGTCATGAGGGTTTTGGGGAGGAGGCATGGCTTTCCTGTGGGAGACTTGGGCTTGACTTTAGCCATTCTTGGAGCTATTCTACATTTGAGGAGTGCGCATGGTCTTGGCAGGCTTATTCCTTTCTGGTAGCATATCTAGCCATCAAATTTCAATGAGGTCAGTTCTGGTGGGACATCCAGCGAGGGAGCCTTCGATACTAGCGGAGGGTTTCCAATCGACATCTGAGATGATTTGGAACGGTACTAAATGGTTGGCGGTTTTTCATGAAACATCGCTTGAGGGCTTATTATATCAACTACGTTGGAGTTGCTATTGTATTAAGTTCCATCATTTATTGTGTTTCTTGCTTAACCTATACTTGCTTTCATATACATTTTCAGATCGTTGGTTTCAGGGGGTTTTGTTGAGTCATGTTGATAAAATACATGTGTCTACGAATGCATGATATTAGTTCTTAGTTCTGTTCATTATCAGCAGTTAAGCGATGTATTAGGTGTGTTATATTTATTTGAGTTGCATGTACTAATTTCCTATGGCAAAAATGACATGCTAGGCTTTTAAATCGAGAATATAACCATAACAATCAACATAAAGATTCATGGTAGGTTGTTCTAACGGTAAAAAACTAAAACATAACATGAGAGAAACTTAGAACTGCTTGGTCAAGACAAACCAAAGGAAGACAAGGCGATACAGGACTTGGAATTTTCACATGGTGCTCGAGGCTTGGTGGCTGGTTGCTGTGACAGTTGGGATGACATATTGTGTGGCTACTATACTTTAAAGATTTGAGGACAACCATTAGCTCCTTAGGTGGTTGTTACTTGTAAATTTTTGGGAGGATTTTGGGCAATTTGGACCGTGAGATCGGTCTCTTTTACCCGCACCTACACTTGATGGGGTAGGAGCTGATTTTGAGCCTCTTTCACACACACCATTTGTTGAGGTGAGGTCGGAGTACATTGTCTCTTTTCACACTGTGTTGTGAGGTGAGCAGTGTGTTCCTTGGTGAAGCGACGTGGTTAGAGGAGTTGCAGTTGGCGGTGATGTGACATCTCAGTCTGCGAGTTGAGACGAGCTAGGGACTAGCAATTGAGTGCGTCATGGAGGCGGGATGGTGTACCGTCTTAGAGACCTCGAGCTATGGGATATAGTGAGGCGGTTGTTCTACTATTCTATTCTGCTCCCACGTCTTGGTGGCGAGGAATCTGAGGAAGAGGAACAACTTCGAAGAAGGACTATTCCGATGCATCGGGATCACATTATACCCCATGTGATCTCGGAAGACTCATGCATATATCAGATGTGGGCATCTTTATGCAATATTTACCATAGCTCTAACAAGAACCGAAAGATGGTTCTTCATGATAGGCTTCGGGGGCATTATACTCAGGATGAGTCGGTGACTTCATCCCTTGGTAGATTCACTTTCGGTCGGAGGCGAGCTTGGAGCCGTCGGCGGGTTATTGAACCCAACTCTTAGGTGAGGCAAGCTTTGAATAGCCTCACCAAACCGTGGGGCCCATTTATGCACGTGTGTTGCAGTGAGGCCTTATAGGAGGGATGTGGAATGACTTACGTCCAGGAGGCCAGTTAGCATCAGAGGCTTAGGCGGAGAAGGCGGCCGACAGCCCGACAACAAATTAGTCGAGTGGCGAGGATCTTGCTGCTGGGCAAGGGCAAGAAGAAGGCGGCAGGGGTGGTGACAGGTCAAGGCTAGGGCTTCTGAGAGAGTGGAGGAAGCGTGAGTGAGTGAGGCGTGGTGGTAGAAATATATGAAAACAAGTAAAGTGCTTTGTTTTGTAGAAGTTAGGGCACTATCTTTGGGTGTCGACGGGAAGGGTGGTACAGTGGCTACAATAGAGGAGACAAACTTTCAAACTCAGTTTGAGAAGGAATGTGCTTTTCATGTGTGTTGCAGTTCAATTGAGTATTCACCACATGCTCACGGTATATTGATAGGCATGAGCATGCGGAATGACCGAAACATTTGTAAACCTCGGGAACCGCAGGAGGTGATTAGATATCTCTCAGGGAGATAACGGATGAATACAGTTGTTGGGATTGTACGGTTTCTTTTAGGAGAACTTGCCACCTATAGTTATTGATGTTCTCTTCATCCACAGGATGAAGAAGAACTTAATTCGGTTCCACCCTCGGGCGAAGGTTTTACTGAGGTTTCATTTAGGAACATAGAGATGCTTGATATCTCGAGGATGTTCCTATAGACTGGGGCGGAGTGATTAGATCATTAAAGGTGAAGAGGGGAATCTGTATAGATTACTTTTTCAACCACTTCTTACATTGGTGGTGGCTAATAGCGACAACATTGACGGACAATTGTGTGAGTTGTGGCATGTTAGGATGTACCACATCATATGGGGCTCTTAAGGAGGTGAGAGGTTGTGAAGATTACCCGCAATCAGCATAGAACATCAGGATGTTTACCGGAGGTGTGTAAGCAGCAGGTTGCCAAGGCATCGTTCCCAGCCCGGTAGCAGTGAGGTCAGGTTAGGATGCTTGGATTTGAAATGCACGCAGTTAATTTATCTTTCGAAGTCCTTGAGTGTGGTTGTAATTATCTCCATTTATTAGCTGACTACTTTCGAGGAAGACTTGGATCTATTCACAAGAGGCCAAGGTAGTCTTAGCATGGTTCCAGAGTTGAGGAACTCTTGTGGAGAACCGATCGGAAAGAGGTCAGATCTTTAGGTGGATAACGGGAGAGTATTCCTCGAGACGTTTGTAGACTTTTATTACCTGCATCGAGCAGGATGGCGTACCTTACAACTAGCGAGCGGGGTTGCAGAGAGGAAAGAAGCAGTTATTCTGGTGTTTTGACAAGATCTATCTTGCATGATGAAGTTACTGCTGTACTTGTGGAAGCTGAGGAGAGGCATATTATACCTACCGGTTGCTCCATGAAGCAGGGAACCCCATAGGATTTTTGGGGAAGATGACTCCCGAGGAGGCCTTCAGCGGGAGGCCCGATGTCGAGCATATGAGGATCTTTGGATGTGGGCTTTCTCTCATGTCCCCTCGGAGAGAGGGACAACTAGACCCATTTCAGCGAGGGATTCTAGTTGAATGCAGAGTGTCAAAAGCCCTATGGATCTGATACACCCACTTAGGAAAGTGGTGGTGAATAGAGATGTTAGATTTGAGGAGTGTAGGGCTTTTCAGAGATTTCTCGAGTTGAGAGTCAGTATGGAGGATGATGCAAAGGAATCGATTGATGTCTTATAGGGAGCACAACCTTAGGTTTTAGGTACACTAGTATCATGGGTGATAGGGTCACCATGCATAGCTTCATGGTCATAGTCAGAGCATGTTCAAACAGATAGGGCATAGACTTCATATGGGACATAGACTTCAGGATCTTATAGTGTTGAGACGAGTCCTGAGGAAGTCGCTCTTGGGTTGAGAGACCTTACTTCTCCATTGACCACCCAGGGAAGAGGCCTAGATAGTTGAGGAGACCACGAAGGAGGCCATAGAGAATATTAGGGAACCCAAGAGATGATTAGTGAAGAGCCACTAATTGATTAGAACTTATTTACTTACCCATTTACTATCGGGGATATTGAGCCACGCAGAGCTTTTGTGCTGACGGTGGATCATCCCATTACGGAGAGCCATAGTGAGTATAATTTCATTGTTAATGCTTAATGATGTATGCAGGATGGTTAGAGGCACGTAGGAAGTGATTTGTGACTTCCGGATAGTTATACAAGACCAATATTTAACGCGAGATGGCGTGATGGAAGCTCTAAAGGCTCGTTTGTGGCTTCTCCGCAGTTGAGGGGTGACTATGATGGTGACTTTCGCACCGGTTGCAAGATACACTTCTATCGGGACTATCATTTCCATAGCAGCGAGAGATGGGTTGGCACATTCATCGGATGGATGTAGAAAACCGCATTTCTTAATGGCTTTATTGAGGAGGAGGTGTACGCCGTGACCACAGGACTTTGAGGTGTAGCGGAGGAGACTCCGCGTGTTATACCGAGAAGACTATAATTTGAAACCGACTCGAGCAGTATTCAGGATTGATACCTATTGCGGATGGAGCCGAAGAAGAGTGATCAGATCCAAAGCTCTATTTCATCATTAGAGGTGAGGACAAGCTCATTCTCATTTTGTATGTTGATGATTTGTGGCTACATTCTGGGGGAGCCGAGGATCATAGGCGATTACAAAATTTTGGACTTACATCGGGGAGTTTAAGGAAATAATTGATATCGGATTGATGCACTACTTCACGGAGTATGGAGGTATGGCGAGGAGGAGGGTCTGTATTTCGAGGCCGGGGAAGTATCGGCGGATATTAGGTAGATTCCAAGATGGAGGAATTTGCAGACCATCACCTACGATAAGCTGGAGAAGCAGCCTTCGGATAGCCGATTAATTGGATGCTATCCTGACGGTTATTCGGTTCACTTGTATGTATAAGTTGCTTTGAGACGATTATATATTTTGATGAACACCTCAGCCGGTACATGAATTACGATAGAGGAGTGTTCATGGATTTCAGAACAAAAACATTTCTTGAGGTATGTTGCTGGGACATTGGACTTTGGCCTAGATTATGTCCGGGGAGATGGAGTCGGTTTGGTTGGCTACATAGATTGACTGGGCGAGATCTTGTGGCGGCGGAAAGCACCTCGAGTGTTGCTTGGTTGAAGATTAGGAGTTTCTGGTTTATTGGGAAAGCGAGGAAGTCGATTAAGAGTTGACGAAGCGGTATAGCTGACCGGTCGAGGCTGTTGTGAGCCATTTGGCCGCAGTCTCTTTCAATTTGGTTTATTGGTCGAGGAAGTAAGCTCCATTGTCATTCCGCTATGTGTCATCGAGTTACATAAAACTCTGAGAATCGGTGTTCACTTAGCCGTTGAAACATATTGAATCGGTACCCGCTTCATTACCATTGGTAGGTTCAAAGAGGCGGTTGATTAGGTACCTGCTCGGTGGCGGTGAGATATTCTCACTTAAAACCGCCACGGGCAAAACATAATCTTCTTAGGGGAACTAGGAATAGGCTTGGTGAGAACCTTTCCTCGGTAAGAGGAGTGTTGAGATTGTACCTTGGGAGGTGTTCCCATGTGCTTTTATCCTCCTTAACACATGTGGAAAGGTTTAGTCACTTTGTCCTATTTCCTTTGACTTTTTGGATAAAATTAATTTTAGTCACTGGCTAAAGTGAAATCGTATAATCACTTGGTGGTGATTTGGAACATAAAGTGACCGAAACTTAACCCAAAAGTGGAGTTATGATTTAGGGATACATGGGAGATCTCAACCTTTCATTAGATTGAATGTCAACCCTTGATCTCTAGGTTTACTATTCTTGCCTAAAGAGTAAAGGGTCTAAGGAGGCACATTCATTCATGGAGTTTGCTCATGGGAGGAGGAACTCAAGCTATGGAGATAGTCGGATGCATGAGGTTTTGGAGGAGGCGCTAAGCTTTATTAGCAGAACTTGGAGGCGACTTGCTTCCATTATTCTGGAGCTATTCTACATGTCGAGGCATGAGTTTGTGAGACTTTATTCCTTCTGAGTAGCATATCTAGCCATCAGTGAAGATTGGGTTGCAGTGGGGACATCGGCGGGAGCTTCATTACTAGCGAGGGTTTTCCATTCGACATCACCGGATGTTCTGGAACATTCGTAGTTACGGCGGTTTTCATGAGAGAGCATTGCTTGAGGGAGCTTGTATGTCAACTCGTTAGGAGTTGCTATTATTATCGAGTTCCATCATTTATTACAATAACGTTTACCTTAACCTATACTTGCTTTTCCTCATATATACATTTAGATCTGTTGCGTTTTCCCGAGAGTTTGTCCGAGTCATGTTGACCAAAATAAATAGTCTAAATGCATGCCACTATTAGTTCTTAGATCTGTCCATTATCAGCAGTAAAAGCGATATAGGTGTGTTATATTTATTTGAAAGGTTGCATGTACTAATTTCCTATGGCAAAAAGGACATGCAAAAGGCATAAATTGAGAATATAACCATAACAATCAACATAAAAGATTCATGACTGTTGGCTGTTCTAAAACAGCAAAAAACTAAAACATAACAGCAGAAAACTTAGAGCCTTTGCTTGGTCAAGACAGACCAAGAAGACAAGCTAATAGGACCTGGAATTTTTCACAAGAATAAAAGAAGAGTGAGGGGTGCCCTCTCTCATTATTGACTTGCTATTTTCTAAAATCGATTTGAGAGAGATCTTGTGGCATCTTAGGACAAAAACCCTAGAGAGTATTGAGATTGGTTCAGTGGTGGGACTATCACCCTAGCTGGTCATTGAGAAGAGATCATTCAGATCTTCTTACTGTTCTTCATTGTGACAAAAACCCTAGAGAGTATTGAGATTGGTTCAGTGGTGAGACTATCCACCCTAGCTGGTCATTGAGAAGAGATCATTCAGATCTTCTTACTGTTCTTCATTGTGACAGAGTTCATCTTCTTGTAGCTGAGTTTTCTTTGCCGGTGACTGAGTTCTTTTCATTGCAGCTGAGTTTCTTTGTTTGCAGCGGAGTCTTGCTTGTATTTGGACCAAGTTAGCTTGGGAGGGTCGAGTTACCCATATGCAGGCTGTACATTTTATATGGAAGCTGTTTTTTATAGAACAGAGGGCGTTTTTGAAGAGGAGGGCCGAGCTATTGGTTGAAAAAGGCCGAGTTTTCCATAGAGGGACGTGGGTTCCTCTTGCTGGATCAACTTCTGTAAGCTGGGGCGCATTTCTTTGACTGGGAGGCCGAGTGATCACCTTCAGGGGCCGAGTTGGCAGCAGCCTTGAGTTGGACAGTGTTACCTTGCTGTAGGAGGACGATTCATTTGTTATTGGACAGTAATCTCTTGGCTGGGCGAGATCCTTGTGTGGGAGGGTCGTTTCCTACTGTGGCTGCTATTGCTCACTTGCTGGATACGATTTGTTGTCATTTGAAAGGCAAAATACCAGTGGCTGTACCTACAGGACTGCAAACTCACTTCTGAGTGGCTGCAAATAACTATTGGGTCAACTTCCTTACTCTCAGACAGGATACTATTAAAGGGATTCGCCTCACCAAATTGATACCTACAGAAAGGGTATATCTCAGCAATTTTGCAAAGGCAACAACTGAAATACAAATCAGGTTTTGCCAATTATTTTTGTTTTACTATTGCTTGGATTTCCCAAATATATTCCTGCTGTTATGATTAATTAAGATATCATAAGTTCCGTGGAGGATATTTATTGTAAGCTACAGCTGGAATTAAAACCACATATAAATTTGTTGTGAACATCTGTGTGCAAACTATTTGACGTAATGACACATGCTAAACTGAACCAAAAACCCAAAAAAAATTAGCAAAGAATATTACAGACGAGATAGAAGATTTTGGAGCATGATGTTGAGAATGGATAGGTTGTAAATTTATAATACACCTAAAGTATACTAGGAATCTACAATGTACCTAAATTATATCACTGCCTGATGATGCAAGGCTCATTTTTGCATTTTCAAGGCATTCTTCGCAGCCGCACCATGATGAGGATTTGAGCTTTGGGAGCTTGGTATGAGTCGTGAATGCTAACATAATCTTGTTCATCAAGCTTGGAAGAGATGGAGATCTACATGTTTTCCTTCTTCTTTCACATGTTATGGTTCACACGTCTTTTGAGGCATGTTCTATGTGTTAAGTTTTATGATGGTTAGCTCATGCATTTTAATTTTATTTCTGTTTAGCATAAGCTACAGTCATAACCACTACAGCAACATAATAAGACTGGCTGCAGTAAACCAAGATCACAAGAAGAATAACCATGCACAAGAACACAAGAAGTATCCTGGAAAACCCCTTCTCAATCAAGGGAAAAACCCAGCAATTCTTTGCTATACTGCCAAGAGAAGATCCACCATTCCACCACCAAACCTAGCACACAATAGGGTGCTGCTATGACTGAGAAACCTGGCTTCTAGAGAACTGCGAATTTCAGTCCTCATAATTTCAGACCTCAACTTCTGAAATTATGACATGACAAGTGTGTGCAATCCTCAATGGGGATTCACCTTTATTTATACAAAACCTATCACATCAAATGATGTGTCTATTGGCACAATAGGGCCGACTTGTACAACTTAATAATATAATATAATAATTACACAATATTAATTATCTTTCACATGGTGGGGCCGACTTGTACCCTTTACATCACAAATTAGGGTTACAAGTAAATCTTACTCTTTAGACAATATAGCAAGAATCTCACACGTCCACTAGTGCTCAGCCACTAGGGACACGTCCACCTATGCTCAGCCACAGGGACGTCCCTCTCAACAAATCAACTCAACTGAGTCCACAGGAGTACCATCTGGAGATCCAAGACCAGCCCATCTTCTTATCACATGAGATACTAAACCTTGATATTTAAGATCTGGAATTTGAAGATGAAGCCTTTGAAGAGTTGGTTGCACAACAAAAAGATTAATGTATTCCAGATCCCATTAAACATATGGATGGAGGCTCCAAAGACTTGGATGCACTTCACAAAAAAGACCCATGCACATATCCAAAAAGTGAAGAGCTTGAAGACCCACTACACCTCAAAAGGAGGAGCCATTGGCACTTGATGTTGCAA